>DF357442.1:114361-129839 GCA_000787875.1 Solanum virginianum | reverse complement strand
ACTTGGGAGAAAGTTAGCGTCATCATCCTATAGGGAATAGGGTAGACTTAGAGAAAGTTCTAGCAGATCGAGTTGATCAACCTACTTATTTCCCCAAAGAGGGGGGGCTGTTTGTCACGACCTAAGCCTAGGGCCTAGATGTGACATGGTGAATGTGGAACCTGAAGGGATGCCAAAGAAGCCTGTTACATATCATTACAAATCCTTGGTTATGGAAACAATTAAACAATATCAAAAGATTAGAAATAAGGGCAAAGGGGCTAAGGGTAATCCTTTCATAACTAAACATCAAGAACAAGAGAGTCAAGGCTCATAGCATAATTACATAATTTGTCCAATAACACCTCTTAACATAGAATGGGCGGGGACTAAGACAACTTTCCGGGCTCACCCTTTTAGTATCAAAGTTCAATATAAGAGATAACAAAAGTAGGAGTGAAAGCTAACGTCCTCGAACTTGAGGACTCACCAATGGCTATTCTTCAAGATGACTAACTAGCCACGGGGAGGATGAGTCTAAAAGAGCTCCAGTTCCTATATGGTAACATCATGTAGGCATAGAGTATGTGTTAGTATGTTTGGATGTACTAAGTATGTAGGATGCATTGCAACAAGAGATAGGCAACATAGTTAAAATGCATAAGCGACATGGTAATATCATGTAGGCATAGAGTATGCATCAGTACATTTGAATGTACTAAGTATGTAGGATGTAATGCAACAAGAGATAAAAAACATAGTCAAAATGCATAAGCATAAGCAAGAGATAGTATAATATCAATATGTCATGCATATTTAATGCTTGAAGTAAAACATGCTTAGTCATAATCGAGAAATGTAAACTCAATGTGGAGTATAAGTCTGCTCAAACCTTACACAAATATGCTTGATAATGGCTAAGTAGTTACCCACTTACCTGACGGTATAGCCTTTTTTGGAGAGTGGTGCCGATACCCCAACTTTACAACATAATCCTTTGGGTAGGTAGTAGGAGATGCCTCATACCTTACGATACAATCCTTTCAGTAAGAGTCATGATTAATTTCTACCTTACGACATGGTCTTATTAGTAGAAGTCCTTAAGTATCCTTACCTTACAACGTAATCTCTTCGATAAGAAGATGGGTGTACTTACCTTACAATATGATCTTATCGGCAAGAGAGATCCTACCTTACGACATGTACTTTTCTGTAGGTTGTGCCTACATTATGATATAATCTTTTAAGTAGGAACCATGAGTCACTCTACCTTACGGTATGGCCTTTTCGGTAGATTGTCACTACCTTATGATATAATCTTTTAAGTAGGAACCATGAGTTACTCTACCTTATGGTATGACCTTTTCGGTAGATTATAGAATGTGCATACCTTGCTATATAATCTTTTTGGCAGGAGTCATGAAAATAGCTCATCAAACCATCATATTCAAGTATTTAGAAAGAACTCCTCATTTTCCCAAGAACACAACAAACATGAGAGCCGAACGATTCACTTACAATGCCATAGATGCTTTAAATGATTTAAACTTGTATATACATTCCTTTCATCATCATAAATTCACTTGACTCATAAGTCATATAATAGATCTGGTGCTTTACATGATTTAAGCATGTATATGCATTCCTTTCATCATCATAAAGCCATTTGACTCATAAGCCATGTAATAGATTATCAATAACTCAAGAATCCTTAACAAGACATTTTATCAAATACTTGGCGGGTGTGAAATGCTAGTTCAAAATCATGCAATTCAAGAGTGAATTCATGCAAGAAAAATCAATGTAAAGCCACCCACAAACACTTGATAGTACCCTCCAGCAATATACAATAAAACCCATAGATCCATAGCTCAAAACATGCTTAAACAATCACACTTTAATGAAACCCCAATATAGTTCATAGTCAATTACATAATAATTAAGACTATAAGTAATTCAACTTAGTAATGTGAATTTAATGTAAAAAGGAGGCTTGGAAATCATGGTTGAAAGGACCAAATGGTTGAAACTCACATACCTTAGACTTTGAATTTCTTGGAATTGGGTTGTGAGAGACAGGTTAAGATAGCATTAGAAGTCTAAAAAGGTCATTAGAGTAATTAAAATTTACGAAAATGCATTAGTGAACGGATGGAAAAATTGGCAAAGTGTTGCCTCACTGGAGGCTTGACTGGTCGTGTGGCACTCCACGGGTTGTGTGGTGTGCCTATGAGACAAGACTTAGCCTCAAAATTGCAATTGGAACACTTGGGAGAAAGTTAGCGTCATCATCACTTTGACAGGCCACTTCACAGGTCGTGTGATGCTTCATGGTCTGTGTAGTGGTCCATTGCACCATACTTAGACAAGCAAATATAGCCAGGCTACCCCATGCCCAGGTACCACGAGCCGTTAGACCTCACATGACCCTTCAAGGGTTCCCATGGCACCACACTTGACAAAAATTTCCTCCCATGCTCATCAAGCCTCCCCTAAACACACCTTATAATCATCCACACGATCAATGGGAAGCTACACGACCCATGCCACTGGCCATGTCACCTCCCGCAGGGCAAAAATGGCCTTTTCCAATTCAAGGCTGTCCAAGTGGTCTGTCATACACCATGCTGCCCGTCAAGGATCCCGTGTGACATCACTGCATTGTAAGGTCTCACGAAAATGGTCATAACTCCTTCATCCGAACTCGAAATGAGGTGAAACCAAGTGCGTTGGAAAGCTAACTCAAGATTTTATTTGAAATGTTATTGGCCACCCATTTCCAAATGTGTTAAAAGTGGTTCTCGTTTAAAGGTTACCCTTGCATTAACCAACACCCGAAACTCAACTCGTAGGGAAGTCTTGAACTCATCTAAGTACTAAAAGTCTCCCACGAACCTAATACAATCGCAACCTAACCAAATGAGGTTTGAAACATGGTTACATAAAAGCGTGGCATTACGGGGTGTCACAATATCTCCTCCTTGGGAACATTCATCCCGGAATGTCAAAGAAACGTACACAAGGAAAGTACTTATGAAGATTTTGGCCCTACATGGATGCAACAAACGCACTTAAACATTATTTGCAAAAAGTCTCTACATAAATATCAAAATCACCATAATCTTGTCAACATAAACATGAATGCATGCAAATGACATAAGGGTCAAAACTTAAGACTTGAAACCATAGAAGGGACTTAGTTTGGTATCTTAAGCTTGAATAGAATGAAAGTGGCACGGTTATCACTTCTTTATGACAGCTCAGGCTCCCTGAAAGACACCTTCAACTTGATGATTATCCTAAAGGACCTTGATGAACACCACATCCTTACTAATCAACCTTTACTCATATCCATCCAACTTCTCCACCGGACCTTCCCATAAGTCAACTCATCTTCCATAACACCCACAACCTCAAAGAGGTCTATAGCACTTGAGTCACCAACATATCTCCTCAACCTAAATGCATGAAGAACTGGACAAACCATTCCCCTAACCATAAGTAACTCCAATTCGTAGACCATGACATTCTGATGTTCATGCTCCAATAAGAAAGCGATCACTGTCAGCAATTAACCTAACCAAAGGTTAGGGTCAAACCCACAAAGAATATGGGGCTTGATTACAAGATTGCACTACTAACTATTTCAAACATCAATAACTAAAATCTCTAAATAAAGGTGGGGGAAGGGTTTGAGATTCAAAAAATAAAAGTAAATTATGACTATACCACTATGCAGGAAAACACTCAATTTTAGGGGCAACTTGGGAATTGTGTTCCCCATGGTTTCTTGACTCAATTACCCTAGGTAACATAACTACAATTGAAGAGTCGCATGCAGGACGGTAACTTAGGTTCTTCCAGTTCTCTTGTGAAGGTGAAGGTCAAATTCACCATGGCGCTTGGTTGGCAACCATGGCGTGCCAACTAACCGTCACCAATTGCCCTAGTCAACCTCCCTTTGGCTAAGTTTGATTGATTAGATGAGAAGACATTGATCAAATCCTATCATGTACTTCCCTTTTCCTTTTCGTCACTACATTGGTCGAGCTCGTGATAGTAGGCAGGGTTTGGGGTTGGCCACCACCAAACAATAATCATAATGAAGGGAAATAGATAATACATGCAAAACCCCAATCATAGAAATACAATAAACCTAGGTCATCTTAAGTCAACTATCCATGGTACAACCCCAAGTTGTGGGTGCTTAGCTTCTCATGGCTAAGGCAAAACCAACAATAATGCACATACAAGACATAAATGAGAGTTTTACCAAGAATAATGAAGAATGTAAGCACCACAAATTGCTAATCCAAAAGCTTGATAGATCAACAATGAGTACAAAGCAAGATTTGCAATCCCCCAAATGGGTTTTCCAATAGAAAACAATAAACTAATCTAAAAATCCAAAAAAAGTTTCAAAAGATGATTGTAAAATGTCTCCTGGTCGAACTCTCTTCTAATACCCTAACTTAAACTATATATAGTATTTACAAAATAACCTTAGAATTTACACTAAAAAGACAACTGGCAGCTAATAAATCTCATAGGTACGACTCGTAGGATGACCTACGAGTCATAGTCGGGGTCTCGTATCAGGTTTTGGCAACTTGGACTAAATTGGTACAACCCATAGGTACAAGTCGTTGCTTTAGCTATGACTCGTATATTCTTCTCGTAGTCTTGGCCTTCAGTTTTTGGTCCAACATTTTGGCTCTCCAATTCTTGCTACGAGTCCTCTTATACGAGTTGTGGTGGGACTTACGACTCATAGGATGGCCTCGTAGGGGTGACCTCTACTTAGTAGATTTTTGAATATTTGGTCTTTAATTCTTGGTACGACACACCTTACGACTTGTAGGTGTGCTTGTATGTCCTAAGCTTCAGCAAAATCTGCAACTTTTCTTCAAAATCATGCCAACCTAACTTTTCTACAATAACAACACAAAAACACATAAAAACCATAAAAAGTCACATTAAGAACTCACAAAATCCCTCATCTTAGGCATCAATTGTACTTTATTTTAATAGCACATTAACACCCTCAACTTAGAATGTTGCTTGTCCTCAAGCGACGACTCAATCTACGCAGACAAAGAGAAATACATAGCAGTTATACTAATGGCATATGCAATAACTCCTTTGATCTAGGCACCTAACTGCCCTTTTCAAAACAGGATTGCAAAGTTATTAAGCAGAACAAGAACATAATGAGATACTATCTTCACTCTGTTCATGCTTTTTCATTTCTTTCTTGATTTCCCAACTAACCACCTTATTATTATTACTTTACCATAATAAGAGTCACCCTCAACTTAGGCTTTTAGCCTGAGGTGAAATACACAATATCTATTCCTCACACCAGGGCCACAACTTGTAGCCACCCTCAACTTAGGCTTTTAACCTCAATTAAGGTTCACATGATCAAGGATAGACCAGGGACAATATTAAGGTATTTCATCAAACAAAGTTAAGCTAGCAAGGTATCAAGAAAGAATGAGTACATGAGAAGCTCAAAAATTTGGAACAAGGGATTCACTCACTCATCTGGTGGGTCATTTAGGCTAAAAGTAGGTGTACTCACAGAAAAAAGGCCTAAGATCCTTTCCATATCCACCACATCACCAAACTGATCTTAGAATACTAAGGCAAATTCTGTGTCCATACAAGATGTATGAATGCAGCAAAATAAGCTCATAATACACATGGCAATTGTATCCACAATCAAGTATAGACTCACAGGAAATGCTTTCAGTCTTAGCTTACCTTCACAATATCAGAACAAACATTGCCAGATACTCAAAGATGTATGAATGCATCAACAACTACAATCTCAAAAATTTTGAGGTTACCTAATTTTTTATCAAAACTTTAAAAATACATCTAAAAATTATGTATATGCCAATAGGTAACACTACTATGAATTTACACATTATCTACACTACCTAAACATGACGGTTCAATAGAAAAGTAAACATCCACAAGGAAAAAGAAGCATGGCAAGAAAACCTTAGGATCGAAAGTAGGAGAAGTTATGGACTTGAAGCTACTCAGACTTCACCTTAATCTATAACTTCCCACACTCCACCAAAATAGGATACTTTGTCCTCAAAGTAAAGACAAGAACGAAAACAAAACATAATAATATAGAAACATATACATATATACATTAAAAACCAAAAATTAGCATCCAAAGTATAAGTAAAAATAACATCCAAACTAGAAATATTTAAACACATCCAAAAATCAACATAATAAAAAGATTATCTAATAAGAGAACAAAATATCCATCATGACAAAATAAAAACTGGGGTCAAAAGAAGTCAAACATCATTGTGTATCAGGCACCGGTCTCTGGCTGGTCTGTAGGGTCCTGGTGCATCAACTTCTTTGTAGTAGTACCAAAAGTACCCTCTCCATGTGGGTTGTACTGCTCCGCTCTCTCTTAATAGCTGCTAACAATAGTGACTCCTACACCACCTCCTCTGGTATGAGCTCCTCCTTTGGTGTCGACTTCTTTGAGCTCGGCCCTGGGTCATCACTATGCTCAAGGTGCCTCTTCCTACAGACGTCCGGAGGGTCGGCAAGCCACTCGAATACCTCATTGTCTGCCGGTGCAACTTCCGGGGCTACAACAAGAGCTGCCAACATCTGTAATAATTTAGCCTTAAACTTGGCCAACTCCTCGATCATAACACTCGTGTTGTGGGGCCGAGCTCCCTTAAGCCACCATTGGACTCTTACCTCGAAGGCATCCACCACCTTAACTCTCTCATCTACCATATCACAGGCAAATGCCTTCATCCTCTCCTTGGAGTCCCATACAGTCTGGTTAACGCATGCCCAGACTTGTGCTGATAAAGCTTGAAGCCTGAACTTCACTGTAGCCAACCTGCATGACAATGCCTGAAAAGAAATAGTAGAAATAATAGAATTAACCTGTAATGAAGCTGCTGCTAGTGCAAGAGTGTGGGAGGATAATTTGGACTCGATCTCCACAGCTAGCGTAGGCTCTGTAGCAACTAGAGTAGTGCCGATAGTGGCTAGAGGTGCACTCTGAGTTGGAGGCTCTATTGGGAATGACTCTGAAAGAGAAAGAGCAGCTCATGGTAAGGTCATTGGGTTCTCGTCAGCCTTTATTAGGCTGGGATCTATGGTGCATGTGGCCTCTATATGATGGTCCTGATGGGGGTCAATAGGAACACTTACTGCACCGTATAATTGATGAATTAGAACTAGGAATGACAGTGAGGTGCTCGTCCGAGCTGCAGCATCGTGAATCTGCTCAAAAATAATCCGGGCCCAATATATAGCATAACTAGCTAGAATGTTGTCCAACACTAATCTCTCTAAGGTGATCACATTTCCATAAAGGTTGGTCTAATGTGCCAACGGATAATGGACCACCAAACTTGGTCAGGAATAAGAGGTAGGCTTTCACAATTAGATCTACGTGGTTTGTGACCCATGTTGGCTCGACACCCGCCTCACAAATCTGACTGGCAATCTACTGTAGAAGCTCTTTCCTTGTCCGAATGTCCTTCCCAGTCACCACTCTCCTCGTTTTATCAATACGACCATCATACTCTGTGGTAGAATGAGGTACTCAGTAAGTGAGCCCAAACTGAACTCGTTGGATCGTCTTCTCTAAGATATCCACCTTCCTTCCCTAGACTGTAACCATTCGTAGCCTAAGCTGCTGAATTAGCTTCTTATTCTTCAACAACCCTCGGTGGAGTGTAGCAAGATACGCTGCATAGAACTCATAAACTATATAAGGGGCATATTTGCCCAACTGCTGTGTAGTCCATTATAGTCTGTACTCATCTAACCCAGCATCTAGTCTGGGCACTTTGTCTAATTCGGAGGCATTCAATTTGGACTCCTTATAAAACTAGCGGACCGATTTCTCTTGCCCCTTTGGCTCTAACCCTTGGTCATAAATTTCTTTCATACCCGCAACACACCATCTGTGGTCGGTTGGAGGTTGTGACTGGACTTCCTCTTGCTAGGTTTGGGAGGTGCTCTCCGACTCCAACTCTGAACCTGAGTATGAGGGGGTTATTTGAGGTAGGCTGCTATCCGACCCATCCCTATTACCGTGTTGTTCCTCCTCTTTAGACTGGGAGGAACTACTAACTTCCATGGGCGTCTATACTATAAGCGCCCGGGTCTGGGGTCTGTTGGCTTTGGGGTCTACCCTGAATCTATGGACTTCCATAGAGCCCTCGGATTACTCAGTCTCGAAGGATTCATCCATCAACCTCCATTGGAGAGTTTGAATTGTTCGTTTGTCTTTTGGGGGCATTTTATCTGCAAACCAACAAACAACAACATATAAGTTCAAGATGTTTGATCCATTAAACCACATCACAAAGAACAAGAAACAAAAATAAATCAAAAATAGATAGTCACTAATGGAACTGCAGGTTTGCAGATACGAGGACAGTTATGACTAGTAGGGTAACCTACGAGTCGTACACTATCCTCGTAAAACTATAAATCCTATAGAAATTCTTTCTAATCTCATATGCGAGGCACAATTACGACTCATAGGGGAACCAATGAGTCATAGTCTAGGCTCATACCTATTTTCAAAAATAATTTTCAAAACTCAGATAAACTTACGAGACCCTCACTATGAGTTGTAGCAGGCACTATGAGTTGTGTATGAGTCTCGATGAGAAACTTGAAGGAACCACAGATGATTAATACTTGCTACGAGGGGCCACTACGACTCATATAAGGACTTATGAGTCATAGGAGTACCTCGTAGCTGACTGCAGAAGGCATCTGTAATGCCTAATAATTTCCCATACAAAGCACCAACCAAACACACTATTCAACAGACTTGGCACATAAGCAAACCCTCAATAACATTAGAAATTTAGAACAACCATAATCCCGAAGAATCGAACTCATTTTAAGAGTACGTCAAACATTCCCAAAACAAAATACTTTCCAATCTCACACGTGATATCAATAGGACATTCAATAGAAATACAATTGTAATTCAGGTCATTTCAATCAAGTCCAACAGGTAAAAGAATATGAAATACACCCACACCTCCTAAATTCCAAAATCTCAACAACAATGTAGACCATGAGTGGGCACATTCACACACTATATTCCATGAATCACAATTATCGCATTCATAATCATCCACTCAAGAATTCTAACAAGATCTTGATTCACAACTCAACTCTTGAAAACGTTAAAACCCTAGGTTGCAAATCTAGATAAAAAAATTACCACATGGCATGATTATAAATGATTTACCCAACCATATACTCATATAAGAAATAAGCTTACCATAAAAGAGTGTCAAATTTAACCACAGAGCTTACCAATTGATTGGAGAAGTTAACCAAAGCAAAGGAAATCAAAAACCACAATGAAAACCTTAGGAATAGTGACTTTGCCAGAAAATGATGTGGGTGGCTGGGGTTTTGATCGAAAAAGTGCTTTGGAGGATAATTGGGGGTTTTCCGTCACTTAGAGTTTGGAAAAATGAAGTTTGGGGTCAATATTTATTTTGACCCCCTTTTAAATGAAAATGAGTCAGAATTTTTAAAACTGCAGATCTGGGCTACGAGACCCCAACTAGGAGTCGTAGGCCTTCCTATGACTCATAAGTCCCGGTCTCATAGCAAACCCAATACTTGCAAAAATTCAGAATCTATACCTGGACACTACGAAACCCTCTTACGACTCGTAGAAGACTTTACAAATCATAAGGTTGGCTCGTAGTATATGTGCCAACTTCTGATAATCACTGATTCCCTCTATGACGCATGACTACGAGTCATAATGAGGACTATGACTCATAGGCCTGATTGTAGAGGCTGCTCCAACTGCCATTTTTCAAATCTTCAGTTCTTCAATTTTCAATTGCAAACCAAATCTCAAAATACAATAATTCCCAAAATATTACAACTGCACCAATGTCTTTCAACATAACAACAAACTCACACCTTCTACCTAAGAATCTAATAACCCAAAAACACTTTAAATAAGCCAATAATTATCAATAATGCTTGGGTTGCCTCCCAAGAAGCACCTTGTTTAATGTCGTGGCTTGGCTTTGTCATCGTCCCTTATCAACTATCATCGAGGGTCCACACCTCACTTTTGCACTTATCCGGATGTTTCATGAATTGGTGAATATCGAATACGACCTCTGTATCATTAACCCTAAACCACAGTTGACCCAAATTCATATCCACTAGGGCTCTCCCAGTAGCCAAAACTAGTCTCCCCAAGATGATGGGCACCTCAAAATCAACTTCACAGTCAAGGATCACAAAATCTGTGGGAAAGATGAATTTATCAACTTTAACAAGCACATCTAAAAGGATTTCTTTCAGCTTTTTAATGGTTTGATCTGTCATAAGCAACCTCATTCTTGTCAGGGTAGGAGTACCAAGGCCAAGCTTTTTGAATACAGCAAGAGGCATTAGATTGGTGCTCACTCCTAGATCACACAAAGCCCTTGCAAACTCAACATCACCAATGGAGTAAGGGATGATGAATGCACCAGGGCCCTCTCATTTTTGCACAAGGCATTTGGTCATAATCACACTACATTGTTGGAGTTCTTGTGAGAACTCTTGGCTCAATGTGCGGTTCTTGGTCACCAAATCTTTCATTTACTTGGCATACTCGGGCATTTTCTCCAAGGCCTCTAAAAGGGGAATGTTAATGGAGAACTGCGACATCAAGAGAAACTGTTTGAATTTACCCTCTTCTTCCTTTTTCTTAAGCCTATTAGGGAAAGCAGGAGGAGGTTTGGGAATTGATTTCCATTTCTCGTGCTCCCTTACCTCTTCCTGTTGCATCCCAATGACCTTCGGATCTTCTCCCCCAACCACAACTTCACCACCAGACCCTTCTCATCAATTTCATCCATAATTACCAGCATCGGGGGATCTATGGTACTCTTGCCACTTCCTAGTCATCACCGCTATGCAATGCCCTTCATTTTTAGGATTTTGAACCATATTGCTCGGCAAAGTACCCTTTTGGCATTGGTTCAATTGTGTAAACACTTGCCCAAATTGTTGTTTAAGTTGCTTAATCACCACCGAGTGAGACTCTATTTTTTGGTTAATACTTGAAATATCTGCTTTCATTCCCTTTAAAGTCTCATCTTGGTGGTCAGCCATCTTCAACAACTTTTTGAAAATCTCTTCAATCCTGGAGTTGTTTGATTCGGCATCACGATTACGAGAAGGCACATAAGGACCATTCCTGTAGTCCTCTCTTGTTCCCCACTCGATATCAGGCACTCTCTCTCTCATAGTATCCGCCCCAGTTATCTCTATACACCCCATCACAGTTGAAGTTTCGACCTTGATTCCCGGACCCTTGCCTCCAATAGTCCGAATCGGACCCTTGGGAGTTGTTTCGAAAACTCGCCGCTTGGTTGCTTACAAAACATGCATCCTTATCAAAGAATGGATCGTCATAGATAGGAGCCTTCAGAGGTTGGTAGGTGATTGCTTTGACATTTTCTTAGTTTTGCTTTAAAACCAAGTCCATACTTGTGCGAAGTTAAGCAAGTTATTTCATGATCTCTTCATTCACGTTTGCTTGCTCATTGTTGGTGTTGACCACACAAGAAGGTTTCATTGCACCTCACTCCATTAACCCCATGCTCTATTTGTTTGGACCACTTGCTCTATCCTTGCGACTATCAATGCAAAAGGTTGGTCTAGGAACATGCCTCCCATGCTTGTGTGGGCGAAAGCGTGACTATTCTCATCAAGTGCCCAATAGAAAATCTCAGCTAAGGCATCATCAACAATCTTGTGATTAAGAACCATCCTCAAGCATTTAGTAAACCTCTCCCATATTGTGCTAATAGAGTCACCCGACAATTGCTCAAAATTGTTTATTTGGTCCTTGAGCTTCAACTTTTTGGATCTTGGAAAATATCTTTCAAGGAATACTCTCTGAAGCTCAGCCTAGCTTGTAATAGTGCCCGAAGGAAGCTCAGATAACCGTATAGCTGCATTACTAGTCTATGACAGTGGAAACACTCTTAGACCTACAACAACAAAAGAAAGGTTTTGTGTCCCCATGACACTCTTGCAAACAAATACCACATTTTGGAGATGACGGTGGGGATCCTTTGAAGGTAGCTTGTGAATAGCCCACAGTTTTGGAGAATTTGGAGAAATCCACTCAATATAGTGAACTTAGTATCTGTCGGTAAAGGAGGCAGTACTATGGCACCGGTAACATCAATAGTCATAGGGTTCAATCGATATTGATTCCATCCATAAGCGTTTTCATTGAAGTCCTTGAGCTATGACCTGTTACCCCTTTGTTGTGGATTCTCTTCTCTACCCATATCCTTATTCATATTCATATCCTCCTCAACCTCGATATCCTCATTCACTTGAGCCATTCTTCTTGGTAGTCGATGGATCTCCAAATTAAGTGGAGCTAAAGGATTACCTTGACTCCTTATGTTGGGCATACAACCTAGTACACACTGCAAATAAAATCAAACAACAAAAAAATAACACCAAAGTAAAATAATGAGACTTTAGAAATCAATAACAGAACTAACTAATAGTAAAATTAAATCAAAATCAAGTTGTATTCCCTGGTACCGGCGCCATAATATTTTGACATTCTGATGTTCACGCTCCAATAAGAAAGTGGTTGCTGTCAGCAATTAACCTAACCAAAGGTTAGGGTCAAACCCATAGGGAATACGAGGCTTGACTATAAGATTTCACTACAAACCATTTCAAGCATCGATGACTAAAATCTCTAAATAGGGGGGAGGGTTTGTGATTCAAAAAATGAAAGTAAATTATGACTATACTACTATTCAGGAAAACACTTAATTTTAGGGACAACTTGGGGATTGTGTTCCCCATGGTTTGTTGACTCGATTACCCTAGGTAGCATAACTATAATTGAAGAGTCGCATGCAGGATGGTAACTTAGGTTCTTCTAGCCCTCTTATGAAGGTGAAGGTTGAATTTCACCATGACGCTTGGCCGGCAACCATGGCGTGCCAACTTACCATTACCAATTGTCCTAGTCAACCTCTCTTTGGTTAGGTTTGATTGATTAGACAAGAAAACATCGATCGAATCCTGTCATATACTTCCCTTTTCCTTATTTGTCACTACCTTGGTCGGGCTTGTGATAGTAGGCAGGGTTTGGTGTTGGCCACCACCAAACCACAATCATAATGAAGGGAAATAGATAGTACATGCAAAACCCAAATCATAGAAATGCAATAAACCTAGGTCATCTCAAGTCAACTACCCATGGTTCCCACAACCCCAAGTTGTGGGTGCTTAGCGACTCATGGCTAAGGCAAAAACAACAAAAATGCACATACAAGATATAAATGAGAGTTTAACCAACAACAATGAAGAATGTAAGCACCACAATTTGCAAGCCCAAAAGCTTGATTGATCAACAATGAGTGCAAAACAAGATTTGCAATCCCCCAAAATGGGTTTTCCAATAGAAAACAATAAACTAATCTAAAAACCTTAAAAAAGTTTCAAAAGATAATTGCATAATGTCTCCTGGTCGAACTCTTTCTAAAACCCTAACTTAAACAATATATAGTATTTATAAAATAACCCTAGAATTTACATAGAAAAGACAGCTAGTAGCTGATAAATCTCACAGGTACGACTCATAGGATGACCTATGAGTCGTAGTCAAGGTTTCATATTAAGTTCTTGGCATCTTGGACTAAACATGTATGACCCATAGGTATAAGTCGTTGCTTGAGCTACGAGTCATATGTTCTTCTCGTAGTCTTAGCCTTCAGTTTTTGGTCCAACATTTTTGCTCTTTGATTCTTGCTATGAGTCCTCTTATACGAGTCATGGTGGGACTTATGACTCATAGGATGGCCTCATAGAGGTGACCTCTACTTAGCAGATTTCTGAATTTTTGGCATCTGATTCTTGCTACAACACACCTTATGACTCGTATCTTAGGCTACGACTCGTAGGTGTGCTATATGTCCTAAATTTTGGCAAAATCTACAACTTTTCTTAAAAATCATGACAACCTAACTTTTCTGCAAGAACAACACAAAAACACATAAAAACCATAAAAAATCGCATTAAGAACTCACAAAATCCCTTGTTTTAGGCATCAAATGTGTTCTATTTTGACAGCACATCAGGCCACCTTACTAATTCTCCTCAACTACCTATAAGAACCCTTACACATTGGGCTTAATTGTCAACCTTATGCACACCTAGCCCACCTTGTTACCCAAAGCCACCATCTCTCCCTTGGGAGTGAACCCCCATTCTCAACTTCACCCAACATCATTCCCAACCTAGTCAACTAGTGAATTTCTCTAACCACCCCTTTTTGTCAGCCCGAAAGACTTTTACTTCCCATTATTAGCAAGCAACCTCACATTTCTCAAAATTCACAACATCAGTGTCAAATGATCCGAAAACACTAAGTAAGTCAATACTCCATCACTAGAGACCACCGCAAGCATCACGAGGTAGGGTTTTAAGACCCTATTCATGAAACCTGTAAATATAGCCAGTGCATAAGTCACTCAAATAACGCCACCACGACTTAAAATGCTCACTCGTAGTTCGATAGGACACCTAGGGATACCACCTACCCTCATCCTCACTTAGGGACAAAACTCGAACCGAAGATCAATCTTAGAGAAGTGACTAACCTATTGTAGTTGACCAAATAGATCGTCCATTTTTGACCATCATATTACCACCTTACGGGTCCTACACTCATTAGAAGCATGATATGCAAGTAGCCAATCCACCGCAAGACCTCCAACCCATCAAACTAAATTCAACCATGATCACAAGACAAGACTCTATGCAATAAGAACATGGGGAAGCCCTTATAGACCTTCTAGCCACAGTAGACTCACCTGACCATTCGGGTCACACATGAATCCTACTAGCAACAAAAATAAATAATGAAAAAAATAATGACTCCTTGAACTATAAAAGCATGCAAAACAAAAATCAAGAAAAACCTTAACATACCGGTAGCATCATCGGGCATCTCATCCCCTCCTTGCCTCTTTTGAAGAGCATAGCATCAATTATATCTTAAAGCACCCCCTTGATCAATATCACCACCTTTACCCTTGTTTTGAGCATATGGGCAATCCAAAATTTTGTGGCCCATGTCACCACACCCAAATCATGCTCCAGTGTTCCTCCAACATGTGCTACCATGTTTACTCCCACATTTTAGGCATATGGAACGAGCCTCTGTGTCACCACCTTCTTGGAGCCTTGGGATAGGTACCCCTTCCTTGGAAACCCTCTTGTTTGGAGCACTAGAGGACCTTTGGCCTTGAAACTTAAAATCTTGTTGAAACTGGTCACC
The DNA here is from genome assembly GCA_000787875.1 of Solanum virginianum. NCBI lineage: Eukaryota > Viridiplantae > Streptophyta > Magnoliopsida > Solanales > Solanaceae > Solanum > Solanum virginianum. The sequence goes on along the minus strand of DF357442.1, from coordinate 114,484 downwards.
TTCAAATCGAGCCCTCTTGGACTCCCTACTTCTCTTCTTTCTAAGTTTCTCCCCCTCAAGTTGTTCGACAAAGGTTATGCCGAGACAAATCCATATCTCACCATGACGCTTGGCCGGCAACCA
>DF357442.1:80702-106086 GCA_000787875.1 Solanum virginianum | reverse complement strand
AGATCTGACTAGGTTGAGTTGATACTTGTCCAAACTGATGGTCGAGCAATTTGATCACGATAGAATGATGTTTGATATTTTGATTTATGCTAACAATGTTAGACTTGATCCCCTTCAAGGTCTCATCCTGTGCATCTGCGTTTCTCAATAATTACATAAGTATCTTCTCAACTTTGGAATAACTGGTACTTATATCACGATTGTACGGGGCATGTAACGGCCACTCCTACATAAAATCCTTACGGTCCCCTTTGATAACTCTCTTTTGTCCCTTGTGCATGATGTAGTAACCTTTTTGAATGTTTCTAGACCTAGCCACTTTTCGCGTCTACTTAATTAGTATCCCTATGTTGGAATTACTTTGTGCAAGCATCTACATGATCTTCTTATTTATCATTGCTTGCTCTGAGATTATGTCGACTATACCTGAGCATTTGGATGCAGGCTGATTCATGGGCACCCACACATGATTCAGTTTTGCCGCCATATCTAGCTACTCAGCAAAATCTACAAATGGCTGATCTACATACATGCCCCCTAAGATGGTGATGGCATAGGCTAGGCTATTTGTATCTAGGGCTTTGTAGAAGATCTCCACTAGGACATTATCAATGATTTTGTGGTTTGAGATACTCCCTAAGTACTTAGTAAACCGCTCCCATATAGTATTGATCGAATCTTTAGGACATTGCTCAAAGTTATTGATCTGCTCCTTCAACTTGAGCTTCTTCGACCCCAGGAAGTACCTCTCCAAAAAGTCCTTCTACAATTCAGCCTAACTGGTTATTGAACTCTATAGGAGCTCAGATAGCCATAATGATACATTGCTTTTAAGAGACAATGGGAAAACACGAAGTCCCACAACATCCATAGATAGATTCTGTGTTCCCATGACACTCTTACAGACAAATGCAACATTGTGTAGATGACTATGAAGTTCCTCTGATGGTAAGCCCATAAACAGCCAGCGGTTTTTCAGCATCTGAAGCAACCCACTCAAAACTATAAACATTATGGTAGCCGGTAGTGGTAGCAACACAATAGCTCCACTTACTTCCATACCCATATGATTCAACTTGTATTGATTCCACTGATAAGCGTTGGCATTGAAATCCTATGGCTGTGGAGCAATATCCTCAAGAGGATGTGGGTTTTCATTATCAACATTTTCATTCTTGTTCTTATTCAAGGCTGCATTCGCCACATTGTTCGCGTTATCTTAGGTCATTCTTCTCAATGTTTTCTGGATCTCTGGGGCAAATAGAGTCAAGGGTCTACCACGACTTCGCATGTTGGGCATACATTACACTTATACCCTAAAAAAGAAGCAAAAAGAACAAAAAATTGTAAAATGAGGGAAATAAGGATTAATACCCCAAATCACTTGAATTAACTAAGTCTAGCCATATTCCTTGGCAACGATGCCAAAATCTTGATGTTGCCCAAGTTACATCTTCTTTTTGAGGATAAAGCGGTCATTGTCAAGAAATAGAACTTAACCGAGGTTAGGGTTGAACCTAAGTGAATATTGTAGACTTAGGAGAATTCAATTGATGCAATTTGAGTTATTAATTAACTTATCTCCCCAAAGGTTTTTTTTTTTGATAATAACAAGTAAAAAGAGTAATCCTATCCAACACAACTATTGAAACCAATATGGAGAAAATGAGGGTATTGTATTCCCCATGATTCCCTGACTTAGTATCACTGGATAACCTAATTCATTTCTAATGTGTAGTACGTAAGACGGTAAGTTAAGTTCACCAAACCCTTTGGTCTAGGCGATAGGCGAATTTCACTGCATGACTTGGCCTATCTCCAGAGTGTGACATTACTAACCCATATTAGTCCTAATATAACCTCACCTTGGCCCAGTTTGGTTGCTTAGACGAGAACAAATCAATCGAATCCTGTTAATTAATCTCTTTTCCATTCATTACTACCTTGGTCCAGTTAGTAACACTAGGTAGGTTCTAATGTTAGCCACCACTAGAAAGAATGAAGAGAGTTAATTAATAAATGCATGAACACTTTTCAAGATTATGAATTATCTGATTTTAGCTTGTTAGTTCTTTATGGTTGCCACAACCCTAGTTGTGGATTTAGCTACTCATGATTTGTGTAGATGGAAGACTCATGAATTTGAATAACATAATAGAGAACATACACAATTGAATTAAACACAAGTAAATCCAAGCTTCAATGAGAATCACAATATTATAAGATCAAATCAAAGTACAAGTGTTTCTCAAAACTCTCCAATGGTTCCTCTACTCTATCTCTCTACTTTTCTCTCAACTAGTCGAACTATCCAAGAAAAATAACCTCAAAACCTATTTATAGTATTTAAAATACAAGTCTTAGACAATATAGGTTAACTGGTTCAGCATGCCTCACGAACTACTTTAGGGCCGTATTGTGTTCCACGGCTCGTAATCAGGCTTTTGTACATTGTTGCTGCAAAATTGGAGTTGTGACCTATGACACTCCTCTATACTCGTAAAGTGTTCTATGGCCCATAAGGGATTTCGTCTGATGAATCTTTAGAAAGTCCTCCTTCTATGATCCTTAGGGCACAAAACATGATCTACGACTCGTGATAATGCTCACGCTCCAATAAGAAAGTGGTCTCTGTCAGCAATTAACCTTACCAGAGGTTAGGGTCAAATCCACAGGGAATGCCGGGCTTGACTATAGAGATCCACTACCAATCATTTCAAGCATTGACTACTAATATCTCTAAATGGGGGGCTTTCTTTGTAATTCAAGAATAAAAATAAAAACTAAACAAACTATGTAGGAATATGCAACTCTAATTGAGAATTTGCATGCAGGATGGTAACTTAGGTTCTTCTAGCCCTCTTGTGAAGGTGAAGGTCGAATTTCACCATGACACATGGTCGGCAACCATGGTGTGCCAACTAACCATTACCCATTGTCCCAATCAAGCTCCCCTTGGTCAGGTTTTGTTGATTAGACGAGAACATATCAATCAAATCCTGTCATTTACTTTCCTTTTTCTATTCGTCACTACCTTGGTCGGGATCGAGATAGTAGGCGAGGTTTGGTGTTGGCCACTACTAAACAATAATCAAAATGAAGGAAAATAAATAATACATGCAAAACCCTAATCAAAGAAATGCACAAAGTCTAGGATATTTCAAGTCAACTACTCATGGTTCCCATAACTTCAAGTTGTGGGTGCTTAGCTACTTATGGGTAAGGCAAAATCAACAACAATGCAAATAGAAGACATAGTTGAGAGTTTTATCCAAAACAATGAAGAGCAAGAACACCACAAGTTGCAAACCACAAGCTTGGATTAATGGAAGATGAGTATAATGTGAGTTTTGCAATCCCCAAAAGTGGGTCTTCAAATTAAATAGGAGAATCTACACTAAACCCTAGAAAAACTATAAGAATATTCAAGGAAGAATATTCAAAGTGTTCTATGCTATATTCGCTGTGTCAGCTCTCTCTAGAAAAACCTATCATAAAGTATTTATATTATTTACAATTTAACCCTAAAAAATTAAATAGAAAAGAAGGTTGGCAGTAGGTACGTCGCACAAGTACAACTTGTAGGGTGACCTACGAGTCATAATTAGGGTCTCATATCAGGCACTTTGTATTTTGGACTTAACTGTTATGACCTACTGGTACAAGTCATTGCTTGGGCTACGACTCGTATACTTCTCTCGTAGTCTAGGCCTTCAGTTCTTGGTCTAAACTTTTAGCTCTCTGTTTCTTGAGACTCATAGAGTGGGCTCGTATGACTGACCTTCACTTACTAAATTTCTGATTTTTGCTCAATATTTCTTGCTGTGAGATCATCCTACAACTCGTAGGGAAGCTCGTATGTCCTGTACTTTAGAAAATCTGAAATTTTCTCCCAAATTTATGCCAACCTATCTTTTCTGCAATAACAACATAAGAACATATAAAAACCTTAAAAAGTCATATTAAGAACTCACAAAATCCCTTGTTTTAGGCATCAAATGTGCTATATTTTGATAGCACATCAACAGCCTTAACTTAGAATTGTTGCTTCTCCTCAAGCGATGAATCAATCTAAATAGACAATGAGAAACACATAGTAGCTACTCTAATGGCATGTATATCCTTTAACTACAATTCAGGTACCTAACACTCGCTTTTAAAACCTGATTGCAAAGCTACTAAGCAAATCAAAACATAAAGATGTATCTTCCAATCCAGCTATGACAACTGAAGGAGTATCAAGAATCCATAATCACTGAATTAGTCATATGCTAATTATGTAATACAAATGCCCTCATAGAAAAGAAGTCCCTCTTTCTCACTGAAAGTGCATTAAAATTAGGGACTATGCAAGCATTCTCACTCTCACAAATAAAATTCACACAAAATGACTAACACCATAGGCTTGCCTTTATACTTAATTCTGGACTGATAACAAAGTGGATTCGGATCATTTTAGGATTTAATGGCTTGTAACATAGGCTCATGGGGCTTCGATATGGCATTTTAGGCAAATAGTGACTAAAAGCTATCCTTGAACTATGTTTTTTCACCACTCTTACCTCCATAACTCAACCATTTTAATTAAATCCATCCTTATTCTTCCTTTTCAAGCTTTTCCCGGGTGTTTCTTTCTCTTTTTTCACTTGTGCCTCACTCTTAAAGTCATTGTTGCATTCTTCTTCAATCCAAGGCAACTCTTCTTTTCTATTCTTTTCTTTAACCTGACACATGACTTCCTCATTTCTTTCTTTCTTTCCCAACTGACCACCTCATTTTCATTACTTCACCATAATAAGGGCCATCCTTAACTTAGAGTTTTAACCTAAGGTAAAGCACACAACATCTATTCCCCAAACCAGGGTCACTATTTGTACCCACCCTCAACTTAGGCTTTTAGCCTCAATCAACATTCAAAACAAAACATTTAAAATATCCAAAAACCAACATAAAGGAAATATTGTCTAACAAAAAGAATAAAGTATCCATAAAGTAAGTAAGGGCTGGGGTCAAAATATCAAACGTAATAGTGCTCAAGCACTAGCATTTATCTGGTCCTAGGGGTCCTGAGTTATGGTCTCCTTCTCTGTAGGATGGGATGTAGCTGCAAGTGAACTACTCTCTCCTTGGGCTATTCACTGCTCTCGATTCCTCTGTATAACTGCCAGAACTCGAGACTCCTGCACCACCTCATTTGATATTTGCTCCTTTTCTAGTGTTGTTGCCTCATCGTTAGTCCTCAGCCTCTTTTGGGTCGCATCTAGGTCCTCACTCTCGAGGGACGTCTTCTGGTAGGTATGTGGGTGTGGGTGGTCCTCGAATAGGTAATATAATTCATCACCCACTGGTGCTACCTTCGGGACTGGTATCGGGGCCACTAATGTCTTCAACAAATCGGCCTTGAGCTTGGCCAACTCCTCTGTCACTGTGCTCATGTCAGCAGGACAGGCATTTGCGAGCCTCTTTTGTATCCTCTCCTCAAAGGCGTCTACTTGGGCATCTACTACTCTAACTCTTTGATCGATCATGTCATGAGCTTATGCCTTTGCCCTCTCCTCTAAGTCTTGGATTGTCTGACTGACCCATGGTTTGATCTGGCCAGCTAACCTCTCCAACTGGAACTCCGCTGTGGCTACCCTATACACCAATGCCTGAAAAGCAATATCAAAAATAAGAGAATCAACTGCATAGTAGATAATGCTAGTGCGAGTATACTGGATGATGGCATCACCTTGAGCTCAACAATTGGAGATGGCTCTGTGGTAGCTAGAGGAGTGCTGGTGGTGGCTGGGGTCTGCTCTTAAGTCTGAGCCTTAATAGGGAATGACTCTGGAATGGGAGGTGTAACTACTCTCTATAGGGCTACCTGGTTCTTATCAGCCTTAATTAGGCTGGGACCCATGGTGTTTGTGGCCTTTATATGTGGGACCCGGTGGGGTTCGACACGAACACCTGCTGCACTGCACAAATGATGGATCAAAAAAGGGAATGACAGTGAGGTGCTCATCCTGATGGCGAACTCATAAATCTGCTCAGAGATAAGCTGGTCCCAGTTAATCTCATAGTCAGCTAGGATGCTAGCTAATAGCACGGCTCACACCAGAGTGATCACATTATCCATGAAGTGGGTTGGATACGCTAACAGATAATCAACCACCAAAACTTGGCCTGGAAAGAGAGGTGAGCTTTCATTATTGAATCAGCGTGGTTTGTGACCTACGTCGGCTCAAAAGCGGCAAAAGAAAAGGAAGGAAAATCCCCTCCTTGAGGCTGGCAATCCACTGCATCAGCTCAATTTTGATCCCAACATCTTTCTCATTCACGGCTTTCCTCATTTTTGAAATTCGACTATCGTACGCTGCGGTGGAATGAAGTACCCTATAGTTGGGCCCGAACTAAACCTGTCAAATTATCTTCTCCAAAATATCCACTCTCTGACCCCTGATCAAAACCACTCATAATCTAGGCTGCTCAATCACCTTCTTGTTCTTTTGTAAGACTCGGAGAAGAGTGGCAAGGTAGGCTGCATAAAACTCATGGACTAAGTAAGAGGTGTATTTGCCCAACCGCTGTGTAGTCCATCATAGTCCGTATCTATATAGCTCTGCATCTACCCCTGGTACTCTGTCTAATCCAAAGTCCTTCAACCTAGACTCCTCATGGAATTGCCTGACAGGTTTGCCCTGTCCTTTCAGCTCTAACCCCTTATCATAGATCCCTTTTATCCCTGAAACACACCATCTGGGGTCGGCTAGGGCTATGATTTTACTTCCTCCTACGAAGCCTGTGAGCCCTCCTCTGATTCTGACTCATTGAGTATGGGAGTCATTTGTGGTGAGCCACTATCAGACTCATCTCCGTCACCCTCCTCTTTAGACTGGGAGGAACTACTAACTACCATCGGAGCCTATGTTGTATGAGCTCGAGTCAGAGGCATATTTGCCTCTAGGTCTATTATGACTCTATGAACTTTTATAGACCCCTAGGATCACTTAGTTTTGGAAGATTCATCGACCAAACTCCTCTGATATGTCTCGATAACTCATTTATCTTTCAGAGGCATTGTACTTGAAAACCAACCACAAATCAACATGTGAGCATCAAAATTATTGATTAGTCAGTGATCACAATACAAAGGACCAGAAATAATCAACACTTAAATATTGAAGTCAAAAGAAAAGTCACTGATACAGTTACAGGTTTGTAGCTACGAGGTGTAGGTACGACTCGTAAGGTGTCCTATGAGTCGTACACTAGCCTCATAGTAATAAGGCTTTTGAGAAAACTGCAACCTAGAATTAGATACGAGGTACAGTTATGACTTATATGGTGTCCTACGAGTCGTAGTCTGGTCTTATACCTCATTCCAGAGGCATTATTGAAACCTAAGTCAGACTTATGAAACCCCCGCTATGAGTTATAGTAGATGCTATGAGTCGTAGATGGGTCCGTATGAGAAATGTGAAGGAACCATATGTGACTGGTGCCTACTATAAGGGGCTTCTATGACTCATAAGTTGAACTACGAGTTGTAGTAGGTCCTCGTAGCAAGGAACAGAAGGCACCTAGGATGCCTGCAACTTTCCCACAAGAACTTAAAACCAATTCAATCAAATGACAAGCATGGTTAACCTCAGAACAATGCATCATTCTGAGTGCAAAGTTTTGACACAATACAAAGCATGTTAATCATAACAACCATTACCCTACAATCAAAATTAATCCCAAACTTTATTCAAGTTGATCCTATGAACAATTAATCTCTAAATCAATATTTATCACAATACCACAATCCATGGACATTCAAGGAAAATTCAATAAAACTTCAAACATGGCTAAGCATGAATTTTCTCTTTAGAGCATACCCACATTCCTTAAATTCCAACTTTGACACTATTTCACAAATTGATCATACGACAATCACACACTAAACTCATATGATCTGCATGCCAACAATACAAACCACCAAGTAGGATAAACACACAGCCTCAAATCATTGCAGGGGGCTTAACAACACTAAATCGTACTCTTCACACCAACACAATCATTTTCAAATGGGTATACCTTCTATGATCATCAAAAACTCATTCAAACACCAATAAATAAAGATCATAATATAGGTATGTCAAATTTAACCAAGAAAACTCACCAGAAGAAAAAATGAAGATAAAATGAGAGAAAGAAGGAACCAAAACCCTAATAGAATGCACTTGCGAGGAGATCATGATAGAAAATTGGTTTGGGGTAAATGGAATAGTAGTAAAGAGAGCTTTGGCAGTTATAGGTCAAGAAAAACCATTTTAAAAAGGGAAATCAGGGGTCAATTGAATGTTTGACATTTTATATTCCAAACTGGGTTGTCTTTAAAAATCTACAGATTGGATCGATGAGACCCCGACTATGATTCATAGGGTGTCCTATGACTCATAGGTCCTGATCTCATAGTAGACCATAGACTTAGAAAAAAAATTAAAGTTAATACTTGGCACTATGAACCCCACTTACGACTTGTAGGTGACCCTACAAATCGTAAGGTTGGTTCATAGTGTGTGTGCTAACTGCAATCAACCACTGTTTCTCTCTACGAGGCATGATTATAAGTCGTAGTGTGAATTACGACTTATAGGCCTGCTCGTAGAGGCTACTTCACATGCAATATTCTTCAACTTTTCAGCTCTTGACCTATGTCTGCACACCAAATTTAAAATATACCAATGTCCAAAATGATACAACTGATTCAATGTCTCATATATCAAAACAAACACCAAACTACTATCTAATAATTCAAACAAATGACATAAACTTAAAGTAATCCAAAAAAATAAAAAATACTTGGGTTGCCTCCTAAGAAGCACCTTGTTTAATGTTGTGACTTGACTTTGTCATCATCCATCATAAAAAATCTTCAAGGGCCCAAACTTCATTCTTAAACTCATCTGGGTGTTTCATTGATAGGCGGATGGAAATATCTCTCTAAAAACACTCTCTGAAGCTCTGTCCAACTTGTTATTGTACCCAGAGGAAGCTTTGACAACCACATAGCTGTATTACTAGTTAGTGACAATAGAAACACCTGTAAACCAATGATATCAAGAGAAAGATTTTGTGTCCCCATGACACTCTTGCAGATGAAGATAACATTATGGAGATAACGATAGGGATCCTCTTAAGGTAGCCCTGTGAACAACTAACAGTTGTAGAGCATTTAAAGTAATCCATTTGACACCAAGAACTTAGAGTTTGCTGGTAATAGAGGCAACACTATAGCACCAATAATATCTATGGCCATAGGGTTCAAGCGATATTGGTTCCAACCATATGTTTCTCGTTGAAATCTCTAAGTTGTGGCCTATCATACCTCGGTTTTCTTCTCTTCCCATATCATAATTCATATTTATTTCTTTCTCAACTGCGATATCCTTGTTAACTTGAACCATTCTTTTAAAGAATCGATGGATCTCCCAATTAATTAGAGATAAGGGATTGCCTTAGCTATTTGTGTTGGGCATATAACCTAGTACACCCTGCAAATCAAATTAACAACAAAAACAAAAATAAAAATAAAATACAAGAGAGTCTATAAATTAATACTTGAATTGACTAATAGTGAAATCAAGTCAAAACCTAGTCGTATTCCCCAGCAATGGTGCCATAATTTTTGATGATATTCACGCTCCAATAAGAAAATGATCACTGTCAGCAATTAATATAACCAGAGATTAGAGTCGAATTCACAGGGAATACAGGGCTTAACTATAGAGATCCACCACTAATCATTTCAAGCATCGATTACTAAAGTCTCTAAATGGGGGGGTTGTTTTCTTTGTAATTCAAGAATAAAAATAAAAACTAAACTAACTATGCAGAAAGACACTCAAATTTGGGGACAACTTGAGGATTGTGTTCCCCATGATTTGTTAAGTTAATTACCCTAGATAACATAATTCTAATTGAGAATTCGCATGCAAAATAGTACTTAGGTTCTTCCAGCCCTCTTATGAAGGTGAAGGTTGAATTTTCACCATGGTGCATAGTCGACAACCATGGTGTGCCAACTAACCATTACCCATTATCCCAGTCAACCTCCCCTTGGTCAGGTTTAGTTGATTAGATGAGAATACATCAATTGAATCCTGTCATTTACTTCCCTTTTCCTATTCATCACTAGCTTTGTTGGGATCAGGATAGTATGCAGGGTTTGGTGTTGGCCACCATAAAACCATAATCAAAATGAAAAGAAATAAACAATACATGTAAAACTCCAATCAAAGAAATGCACAAAGTCTAGGTTATTTCAAGTCAACTACTCATGGTTCCCACAACCCCAAGTTGTAGGTGCTTAGCTACTCATGGCTAAGGAAAAATTAACAATAATGCAAATAAAAGACATAGTGGAGAGTTTTACTCAAAACAATGAAGAAAAAGAACACCACAAGTTGCAAACTACAAGCTTGGATGAATGAAAGATGAGTATAATGTGAGTTTTGCAATCCTTAAAAGTTGGTCTTCAAATTAAAAAGGAGAATTTACACTAAACCCTAGAAAAACTCTAAGAATATTCAAGGAAGAATATTCAAAGTGTTCTATGCTATATTCAATGTCTCTGCTCTCTCTAAAAAAAACCTATCATAAATAAAATAGAAAAGACAACTGGCAGCTGGTTCGTCCTACATGTACGACTCTTAGGGTGACCTACGAGTCATAATCGAGGTCTAGTATCAGGTACTTTGCATTTTGGACTTGTGTGTTACAACCCATTGGTATAAGTCATTGCTTAGGCTACGACACGTATACTCCTCTCATAGTCTAGGCCTTCAGTTCTTGGTATAAACTTTTAGCTCTCGATTCTTTGCTATGAATCCACCTATACGAGTCATAGTGAGACCTATGACTTATAGAGTGGCCTCATAAGGATGACCTCTACTTAGCAAATTTCAAATTTTTGCTCACTATTTCTTGCTACAAGATCACCCTACGACAGGTAGTTTGGGTTATGACTCATAGGGCAGCTTGTATGTCCTGCACTTCAGCAAAATCTATAATTTTCTCCCAAAATCATGCCAACCTATCAAATATATTGTATTTTGACAATAAATCAACTCGTATAATAGTTCATGAACCATCTGCATGTTCATTGAATAAACTTCAAAAAATGATCCTCTCACTGGAATTGTCCACAAAACCTCCTTCACAGCCCATATAATGAACTATAGCCTATAAAGAGTCTCGTACATCATAAAAAACAATAACTTCTACATAATCTTCCTAAAATTAAAGCTAACCTTTGAATCCTGCAAATCAAGCATGAAAACACATAAAACCGACTAACATTGCATTGAGAACACACAAAATTTTAACTTTTAAGCATCAAAAGTGCTGTATTTTGATAGTATATCAATGGCCTGTAGTCAAGGCTTCATGGATTCCTTCTATAATTCTAGGGTCGTCCTCTACGAGACCTACCTATGGGTTGTATAAAGTTTTACGGCTCATGAAGTATTTCTTTTGATGACTTTTCATCAACTCTCTACTTTCTGATCCTCAGGGTACGATACAATGTCTATGACTCATAGAATCCTTTACAACTCATCTGCATATTCATAAACTCAGCTTTAGAAAATCTTCTCTTCATTGGATTTTGCTACGAAACCTACTCTATAGCCCATGGAAACTTTCACAGCCCATAAAAGGTGTCGTGGAATAACAATTTCTTCAAGTTCTGCACACTTAGTCCAAAATTCATGCCAACCCTGTAATTCTACAAAACGAACATAAAAGCATATCAAATCTACTAACATCACTATGAGAACACACAAAATTCTAATTTTAAGTATCAAATATGCTATATTTTGACAGTGAATCAACACTCCAGTCCACGAGCTAACTTTATGACCTGTAGATAAAACTATGGGTAGTGAATGGGGCTAGAGGACCTCAGGTAAGATTTCTAAACCCTACTAAGAGTTAGGGGTGTCTATGATCTAATCTATGAGACGTGTGTCTATGTACAACTCGTAGATGGATCCGTAATGCCAATCTCCCAAATTTGGGTTCAGGCATGTTACAAAACTATGTTTTATGGGCTATAGAATCTTTTATGGCTAGTAGTCAAGGTTTCATAGGGCTTGCACCCAATTTTTACCTGACCGGGTCAATCTTCTAAAAGAGGGGTAAAATCATTTACCCTTCATGCTTGCCTAAATTGTCCAAATTACCCAAAGCCCTTCTTCTCCCCCACATCTCCGACCACCATCCCAACTACCTCTATCTTTTTTATCCAACTTTTGGTGACTCTCCAGTAACCTATGGTTCTGCCTATCTTGGCTTTCCTTCTTCATTTTCTCAACTCTTTGATCAAAATCTGGTAATTTTTTAACTTTAATTTTTAATTGTCAATAGAAATTGTATCATTAGGTTGGATCATTGTTGGGAATGGTATGCCAAAGTTTATATCCTAGTAATAGGTGTTGCCCATTCATATGAGAGAATACTTGCATAAAATTTATTGCGTGACCTTTGAATTAAACTATGTATATGTTGAAAAATGTGTTCAATGAAATTGGCCATGATGTGTTTGTATGTCATTGCTTGAAATCAAGTTGTCGCATGTCATCATAAGTAAATTGAACTAACTATTTGAAAAATGGCATGTGATTTCATCTGTGCGAATGATAACATAATTTTAATTGCATAATAGTGTTCGCAAGGTTATATGAATGCGCAAATTGATATTTGATGAGGTAGTTTCATAATTGGCACATGTGGGGTGCAAAGTAACTTTTTGGAATTGTTGTGAGTGAACAAATTGATGCTTTGATGATGAGTATAATTACTTTGCCTTGATGATGATTTTATTTTGGAACCCATTTGATGGACTTAGGAAATCCAAGCTACTATATTTTTACATCATGGGTCTTCTACAGTCCGTGGATTATTCTATAAGCCTTAGTTGCCCCTTATGAGTAAGTCCAGTAATGTGGGAATTTCTCCGATTCCATTATACAAAACCATTTATGGTTCGTAGTTTAGACTACGGCTTGTAAATCAGTTTTGTAGGTCCAATGCCTGTTTATGTTCATTCTTGAACCATACCTATGACTAAGTCTATGGCCCATAGTTTATTCCATGAGCTGTACCTTATCTCATAAGTGCAATTCTAGTAACTTGTTCAACTATACCCTACCACCTACGAAGGCCTTCTATGGCTCATAGGTTTTCCTACGGCTCGTAGATGAGCCTTCGTAGGTCCGGCTAAATTTTTTTCATGGAATTCTTTGCTTTCTTACATTTATGTATGGGGCTAACAAGTGTGTTAATTATGTCGATTTCAGGTACGATGGCTCCGAAACCCAGAAAAAATGAGATTTAAGCCATGCAGTATAGATTGAGAGATGTGTCCTCGGATATCTCAGCTGCTACTGAGGCCCGTGGGTCCCTCAAGGAACTAAGTGTCCAGCCAAATGTGGGTGTCAAGCAACCACTCATATGAGCACCTCCTAGATAGACAATGCCTCCCAAGACTCAGGCCATAGTGGTTCACCCTCTTCAATCTGACGAGGAAGACGATAGGGATAACAACTCCATTTAGATTACTTCCTCTAAAGAGGGGTCCAAATTCAAATCTGGAGAGGAATTCAAGTCTGAGTCTTCTTTAGCACCAACAACACCTCCAAATGCACTGACTAGCCGGTGGTGCATGTGGGGTATGCAATAGATCTACCAGGATGACCTTCAGCATGACGAGCAAGTCTGAGAGGCTCATACTATTTTTGAGGAGCCCTGAATTATCATTTCTAGGCTTGATAGTGTCCTAAGACTCTAGGACATCATAGCTTATTTTAGCTTGCAATGGTTGGCATCTCCACTGAGGAAGTACTTCTCGATAATGGTCCATGAGTTCTACGCTTCTTGTACCGCCACTATCAAGAAGTTGACCCCTAAGGGGAAGAGAATACTTTCTTAGCCCCGTTTGATACACACAATGGTGAAGGGAGTTCTGATTGATTTATCTAAGGCCACCATCCAACATGTGCTTTTTGGTCTTAAGTATTAGGCCCCCAGATACACAATTGAGGTATGATCATAGATTTGGGCAAACCAAGAATAAGATTTTGATGAAAGATCTGGCCTGAAAGGTTATACTAACGAGATGGGTCACTAATCATATTACAGGGAGCAGGGTTAGGACCCTGAATGGGTTTCTATATCATCGGTGTCGATAATAAAGGCATCCCCCAACTTTACTGATAAGTTTTGGTGGCTGTTGTTAGATCACAAATCTATGGTTACCTTGCTTATCATAGTTGAACTATCACATATATTGATTTGCATTGGTTTGTTTACTGACTATCTGATATGCATTGATGAGTTAGTGTGGGTATCCATGCTTGATTTAAAGATAATGTATGCTATTATATTAAGGTCTATGAGTTACTATATTGCTTATATAGTTTGAGTCCATCGCTTGAGGACAAGCAATAATTTTAAGTTGAGGGTATTGATGTGCTATTAAATACAACACTTTTGATGCTTAAAACTTGAATTTTGTGTGTTCTCAAAGTGATGTTAGTAGATTTGATGTGTTTTTATATTTATTTTTCAGGATTAAATGAATTAGCATGATTTTGGGCAAAGTTCTAAAAAATTGCAGTTTTTAAGGACTTACGAGACACACTTCATGAGGATGAATCCTTCGGTTTTCTATGGGTCAAAGGTGGATGAAGATCCACAAGAATTCACTGATGAGGTCTACAAAATCTTGAATATCATGGGTGTTGGGCCGAATAAAAAGGCGTTATTAGCGGCGTACCAACTCAAAGGGGTAGCCCAAATATGGTATAATCAATGGAAGGTTGAGAAAGGGGTTGGTAATGTGGTGCTTTGTAAGGACTTCAAATTGGCGTTCCTTAACTGGTTTTTTCCTCTTGTGCTTAGGGAAGCTAAGTTGGTGGAGTTTATGAACTTGAAATAATATGCTATGGGTGTGAGGAAGTATGCCCTCAAGTTTAATTAACTTTCAAAGTATTCTCCTTATTTGGTGGATGATCCAAGATCTAGGATGAACAAATTTATGATAGGGGTCTCTGACTTGGTAAGTGAAAAATATTGGTCTGCCATGCTAATTAGTGACATGGACTTGTCTCGATTGATGACCTATCCCAAATAAATGGAGAAAGAAAAATTGAGGGAGAGAAGGAGGAATTAGGCCAAGAGAGCCTATCTTGGGTATAAGTTCCAAAGGGGTGTTCAGTTCTATCAAGGCTAAGGGTCTCATCATGCTACTAATAGAGGGTTTGCCAATGACGTCCGTAGGCCACAAGGTGTTGGTGTTATGGCTCACATTGATGTGTTCCCTAAATGTGTAGGGGCTCATAAAGACCCATGTTTGGAGGGTTCTAATGCTTACTATGAATGTGGAAAGCTTGGTCACAAGATGGTAGATTGTCCAAGAAACCATGACAAGGGATGGGGTGCAAATGCGGTTCCATTGGGTAGAGGTGGTTCTCAAGGTGGTGCCCCAAGGCACAATTGATTTTATGCTCTACATGGGAGGTAAAGGGTTGGTGCGGTCCCCGATATTGTTACCGGTATATTGAAAATATTTGACTTTGATGTGTATGCTTTTATTGATTCGAGTGCCACTCTTTCCTTTGTTACCCCTTTTGTTGCTAAAAAGTTCCATGTTGTCACCGAGTTATTACATGAGTCATATGAAGTATCTACCCCTATCGATGCCTCTATTGTTGCTAGGAAAGTTTATAGAAGTTGTCCTATTTGTATTTTGCATAAGTTGTTACCTTGTGATCTTGTTGAATTAGACATGGTAGATTTTGATGTCATTCTTGGGATGGATTGGTTGCATGCCTACTACGCATCTATTCATTGTAGAATCCATAGATTCAAGTTTCAATTTCCTATGAACCCATCCTTGAATAGAAAAGTTAGGATGTGGTGGTCAAGAGTAGATTCATTTCATGCATTAAAGCCCATAAGTTGATTTCTAAGAGATGTTTGTATCATCTTCTGAGGGTTAAAGATGTAGAGTCCAAAGTCCCTTCCATTGAGTCAGTCCTCGTTGTAAATGAGTTTCTTGATATCTTCCCAAATGACCTTTTCGATGTCCCTCTCGAAAGAGAGATATATTTTGGTATAGATTTGTTTCCTGATACTCAACCTATCTCTATTACCCTTACCATATGGCCTTGACAGAGTTGAAGGAGTTAAAGGAGCAATTGAAAGATTTATTGAAAAAGGGATTTATTAGACCTAGTCAATCACCTTGGGATGCTCTGGTGTTATTTGTGAAAAAGAAGGATGGGTCACTTAGAATGTGTATTGACTGTCGACAACTCAATAGGGTCACTATAAATGATAAATATCCTCTTCCAAGGATTGATGACTTATTTGACCAATTGCAAGGGGCTAGCTTCTTCTCTAAGATTGATCTTCGGTCTGGGTATCATCAAGTGAGGGTGAGGGAGTGTGATATTCCTAAGACAACTTTTTGGACTAGATATGGGCATTATGAGTTTGTTGTAATGTCTTTTGGGTTGACTAATGCACTATCCATCTTCATGGATCTAATGAATAAGGTCTTCAAATCTTACCTTGATTCCTTTATTGTTGTCTTCATTGATGATATATTGATCTACTCACATAGTAGGGAGGAGCATATGGGTCATTTGAGGGTTGTGTTGCAAAGGTTGAGGGAGGAGAAATTGTANNNAAGTTTTATGTTTTAGTCCATTAGGGAGCATATCGGGCATTTGAGGGTTGTGTTGCAAAGGTTGAGGGAGGAGAAATTGTATGCCAAATATTACAAGTGTGAGTTTTGGTTGAAGGAGGTTGCATTCTTGGGTCAAGTGGTGTGGGGGGGATGGTATAAAAATGAATCCTAAGAAAACTGATGTGATTAGAAATTGGCCTAGACCATTGACCCTGTTAGATATTAGGAGGTTCATAGGCCTTGTGGGTTACTATAGAAGGTTCGTGAAAGGGTTTTTCTCTATTGCTTCCCCTATGACAAAGTTGACTCAAAAGAAGGTTAAGTTTGCATGGACCGATGAATATGAGAGAAGCTTCGAAACATTGAAGGAT
The DNA here is from genome assembly GCA_000787875.1 of Solanum virginianum. Taxonomy (NCBI): domain Eukaryota; kingdom Viridiplantae; phylum Streptophyta; class Magnoliopsida; order Solanales; family Solanaceae; genus Solanum; species Solanum virginianum. The sequence continues at coordinate 88,989 of DF357442.1, read as the reverse complement.
AGACTTGTGTCCTCTCCTATATTGTCACTACCGAATGGACTTGAGTGTTTTGTTGTGTATTGTGATGCATCTAGAGTTGGGTTGGGTTATGTGCTAATGCAAAATGGTAAGGTCATAGCCTATTCCTCTAGGCAACTCAAAGTGCATGAAAGGAATTACCCTACCCATGATCTTGAATTGGCCACCGTGGTGTTTGTATTAAAGATTTGGCATCATTAATGTATGGGGTGCATGTTGATGTCTTCACCGATTATAAGAACCTTCAATATGTCTTCACTCAAAAAGATCTCAACTTAAGACAAAGAAAGTGGCTAGAACTTCTCAAAGATTATGATATGAGTGTGCATTATCATTCGGGTAAGGCAAATATGGTGGCGGATGCTTTGAGTTAGGTATCCATGGGTACCCTAGCTCATGTTGATGTTGGTGATAGGGAAACGGCTAGAGAGGTGCATAGGTTATCTAGGTTGGGGGTTAGGTTGGAGGAAGTTGGTGATGATGTTGTTGTTGTAGATGGTTTCAAATCTTCATTGGTTGATAAAGTGATAGCAAAATAAGATCTTGATTCCTCCTTACTTTGATTTAAAGGCCTTGGTGAAAAAGGACAAAGTAGAGGTTTTCTCCCAAAGGGGCAGATAGTGCCCTTAGGTACCACGGTAGGTTGTGTGTGCCTTGTGTTGAGGGTTTGAGAGAGAAGATTCATTATGAGGCCCATAATTCTTTTTATTCTATCCACCTCAGTTCCAACAAACTATATAGAGACTTGAGGGATGTGTATTGGTGGGGAGACATGAAGAGGGACATTGCCTAATTCGTTTTCAGTTGCCATAGCTGTAAAGAAGTTAAAGCCAAACATCAAAGGTTGAGTGGCCTAACCCAAGATATAGGAGGCATGACGAGGGACATTGCCAAATTTGGTTCCGGTTGTCATAGTTGTCAACAAGTTAAAGCCGAACATCAAAGGGCAGGTGGCCTAACCCAAGACATGAAGATTCCTACTTGGAAGTGGGAGGTGATTAATATGAATTTTATGGTTGGGTTGCCTAAGACTAGAAAGGGTTTTGATTCCATATGGGTGGTCATTGTTAGGATGATGAAATTGGCTCACTTTCTATCGATTAAGACCACATATGAGGCTGAAGAGTATGCAAGGTGGTACATCCATGAGTTACTAAGGTTACATAGGGTTCCTTTATCCATCAAATTGGGTCGTGGTTCACAATTTACTTCACACTTTTGGAGGTCCTTTCAAAAGGGTCTTGGTACAAAAGTTCACTTTAGTACGGCCTTCCACCCTCAAATGGATAGCCAAGACGAAAGGACAATTCAAACCCTTGAGGACATCCTAAGGGCTTGTGTATTGGACTTGAGGGGTAGTTGGGATGACCATCTTCCTTTGATTGAATTTGCATACAACAATAGGTATCACTCTAGCATCGGTATGGCTCCTTTTGAGGCTCTTTATGGGAGACATTGTAGATCACCGGTTAGTTAGTTTGAGGTTGGAGAGGTGGCATTATTGGGACTGAATCTAGTTATGGAGACTCTTGAGAAGGTTAAGATGATTAGGGAAAGGTTGAATATGGCCCAAAGTCATCAAAAATCTTATGTCAATGTGAGAAGAAGGGACCTTGAGTTTAAAGTGGGTGATTGGGTTTATTTGACAGTTTCTCCAATGAAAGGTGTGGTCCGTTTTAGTAATAAGGGGAAGTTGATTCCAAGATATGTTGGTCCTTATAAGGTCTTGAAGAGGGTTGGCAAGGTAGCCTATGAATTGAAGTGGCCTAGTGAAATGAATTTGGTTCACCCGGTGTTCTATGTCTCTATGTTGAGAAAATGTGTTGATGATCCTAATGCTATTGTGCCTTTTGATGTTGTGGGTGTTGTTGAGGATAATTTGACTTATGAGGAGGTTCCAATTCAAATCTTGGATAGACAAGTGAAGAGATTGAGAAACATGGAGGTGGTGTCCGTTAAGGTCCTTTGGAGAAACCAACAAATCGGAAGTGCGAGGAATAAGGAGGTGGCATCCGTTAAGGTCCTTTGGAGGAACTAACAAATTGAAAGTGCTTCTTGGGAGGCCAAAGCGGACATGCAAAAATTGTATCCTTATCTTTTCCACTCCACTCAAACCTAAGGTACTGATTCTAAGTCTCCTATGTGATTCAAGCCATATGTTTTAGCCCCTATGTCATTCATATGCTTTCATGTTTAAGTTGGCTAGTTTATGATGACTTTACACTTGTGTTGAGATTCTGAAAATGGAGTTTTAAATGTAATGTTGCAATTTTTTTGGGGCTGGTTTATTTATTATAATTCTTTTCTTGTACATCTCTTTTATATTTGGGGACGAATGTTCCAAGGGGGAGATATTGAAATGACCCCAAAAGTGCTCGAAAACGTGCTTCAGAACGCCTAAAATTTTAAAACTCCATATATCTTAAAATATGTTTACTATTTCAAAAATCCAACTTCATATTCTTGTTTAGGGGGTCCAAATTAGGTGACAAAGGTTCTAACCCTGATTTAAGAGTGAAATATTAGCAATTATGAAATTCCAAGAACGCGATTTCCAGAGGGGTTTTCGCGGCCCCCTCGCAACGTGCCCCAGTTCATTTGGGAATTGTTTTTTTAGTTTGGTCCAAGACTTCTAAGTCTTGGGCCTAAGGGTTTCCATACGTGTTTTTACCTATACTTAGCCTTATTTCAGCCTCATATCGTCCTAAACATTTCCCAATACTGACTCATATTTTAACTCCCAAAACTTAAGTCCCAAACCCTCATCACAATATAAGGTTCTCCTTAAAAGTTCTTCTTCAAGCTTCAAGTCTCCATCTCCAATCTTCACAAAGTTCATCTCCAAGCAAAGATATGTGAGTTTCTTTCATGGGTTCCTTTCATCCATGATACCCAAGCCTCCTTTTTCTCAAATTGCATGATTTAAAGTTAATTTGCAAATGGGTCTTGCATATTATGAAAATTCACTGCTAAAGCATGAGATATGATATGATTTACTATATGATGATGAAATGAGCTTATGTGTATGATAAATGCTACACAAAGCATTGCATTAAACCATGCCCAATCAAAGAACCTGAGTAACCTAGATGGGGGTTTGTACTCATCAACCTAGGGAAGGATTTGTACTCTTCCACCTGGTGATGGGGCATCATCATCACTAACCTCGATGGGGGTTTGTAGTTAACAACCCAGGAAAGGGTTTGTACTTCTCCATCTTGGTGATGGGGCGATATTATCAACAACCTAGATGAGGGTTCGTACTCATCCACCTAAGTGATAGGGTGGAATCATCACTAACCTACCAAAGGGTTGTACATTTGGAAATCTAACTTGGTCTCTTCTACACATATGATACCCTAAATGAGCATGACTTACTTAAGCATGTTTTACTTATGCATTTATCATACATGTCATATTGTTATATTATGCCTATTACCTATTGTTATGCATTTAGATGATGATGTCTATCTTTTGTTGCATTGCATCCTACATACTTAGTACATTCAAATGTACTAACTCATACTCTATGCCTACATGATGTCACCATGTAGGAATCGGTGCCCAAGTTGATCATCCTCCTCCTGTACGTGGCTAGTTTTGTACTATTCAAGTTAGTTGGTGAGTCCTCCACTTTGGGGACCTTAGTCTATGTTTCTCTTATTATGTATTGAGACATTCTTCTTTATTTTCTATGTTGACTAGTGAGGGTGATCCCAGTTTGCTTTGTCTTGGTTCTCGTTCTTATCTGTGTAGTAGAGGTTTTGTTGGATATGCTATGTATCTATGATGTGAGCCTTGACTCTTTTGTCTCTTTATTGTGATGTTATGCAAGTTTTTCTTTCCCTTTAGTCCCTTGCCCTTGTTTTCTTAATTTTGGTATATTATTTAAGTATTAAACTTTCTCTCCCTTAGTCCTAATTTTCTTGTTTATGATTATCTCTTATTGTTATTTTTATTTGTTTTTGCGATCAAGGATGTGTAATGATATTTAAGGAGGCTTGTTTGGGGTTCCTTTGGGTTTCCCATTCACTGGTCATGACTAGGCCCTAGGTTTGGGTTGTGACAAAGATGGTATCAGAGCACTAGGTTGATAGATCCTCGGAGTCCAACACACCGCGTCGATTAGAGTTTTATTCATGGTTGTGTTGTGCACCACAACTATGTGTAGGAGGCTATGTGATGTTTTAGGAAATGTTTCACTTTTTCATGATCTGTGTCTTGTGGTAGAGTTAGGTCTCTTAGGGCTTATTGTTAACCCCTAACTGCTATATTTTAGGATATGTCTCAAGTTACTCAGGACGGTGTTATGATTAGTGCTGGGATTTGCAATGTTCTGTGGGAAGTGTCCAGTGCGGCGTCAAAATTGGCAACTCACCTTGATCAACATGTGGGTGCTCCTGAGATTTCTAGTAGTGGGAGAGGAGAGGTAGTGAGGCCAAGAGGGCTTGTAATGTTGGTAAGTTCCAAAGCTCCAAAGCTCCAAGTGTAGAGGTGGTGGTGGTGTGGTGCCTTATGCTAGGTGTCCAAAATATGGTAGAGGCCATGATGGCCCATGTTTGAGAGGTACTAATGCTTGTTATGGTTGTGGGGAGATGGGTCATAGGGTTGATGATTGCCCTCGTAAATGTAATAAGAAGCAAAGAAGGTGATGGGGGACTGACTAATCCCATGTGCCCTATCTGTAGGATGGATCATGGTGGTCTATGTTGGAAGAACAAGGGTGTATGCTTTGGGTGTGGTGAGATAGGCCACAGAATTCTGGATTGCCCATATGGTTAACTTTTGGATTGAGGTGGTCATGTTGATCAAGTGTCTCAAGGAGGGGATGAGATGCCTGATGCTATTATCGGTAAGTTGAAGTTTTCTTGTCTTTGTTGTGCATGCATTGTTAGGCCTTGTGTGCCACTATTTTTTCTCTATTCATTTTGGTTGCTAGTGGGGTTTTTTGTGTGCCCAAGTTGTTGTGTGGTTTTTTGGTTTTTATTCTTTTGTTGGGTATATTGTTGGTAGAAGGTTTATAGGTGTTGATCCGTGTTTGTATTGCATTAGGCCTTGCTTTATGGCTTGTTGGAGTTGGCATGGTGGATTTTGATGTCACTATAGGAAGGGAATGGTTGCATGCATGTTGTGTCTTCATTGATGGTAGGACCCATAAAGTTAGATCCTGATTCCCTAATGAGCCCGTCTTTGAGTGGGAGGTTGTTAAGTGATAGCAAGGGAGGTAGGTCCATTTTTTGTCATAAGGTATAATTGGTCTCTAAGGGGTTGCATTTTATCATCTTGTGAGAATTGGAGGTGTTGAACCTAAGTTGTTTTATAATTAGAATTATTGTTGATGGAAGATGAGGCCTTGAATGTCCTTTTTCGATAATTTGGATTTGGGGTAGTGTCTTTTCGGTTGGACTAGTACATCGGTTATGCCTATAAGTCTCATGAGTAAGATCTTTAGTCCCTACTCTAATAGGTTTATGGTGGTTTTGGTGATGGTAATATGGTTTGTTCCCTAATGAGGTGGTGCTTGTGAGTCATTCGAGGGTAGTACTACAAGTTTAAGGAAGAAGGTTGGATACTAAGTAGGAGAGATGGGAATTTTTGGTGGTAAGAGGTTGCCTTCCTAGGTTGTGTGGTGCTGGGTGATAGTATTAAGGTGGACCTTAGTAAGACTAAGGTGATTAGAGATTAGCCTAGACCTTTGACTTCATCGGATATTGGGAGCTTCTTGGGTTTAGCGGGCTATTTTCGGAGATTGTGAGTAGGTTCTCTTCTATTGTTGCTCCTATATCTTAGTTGACCATAAGTGAGGCCAATGTTGTGATCGATGTTTGAGTGGGGTGATTTGATAGGTCCAGGGGTTGCAATTTCTTGTGTTATTCTTTGGTGCTAGTAGGATTCATGTGGGTGTGGGTGTCGCGGATGGTTGCGTGAGTCTATAGTGGCTAGAAGAGATCTATAAAGGTTGCCCCAAGTTCTTATTGCATAGGGTCTTATCTTGTGATCTTTGTTGAGTTTAGCTTGTTGGTTGGAGGTCTTGGGGTAGTTTGGGCTACTCGCATAGCATGCTTCTTATGAGTGTAGAACCTGCAAGGTTGTAATATGATGGGTAAGGATGGTCGATCTATTTGGTTAACTACAATGGCTTAGTCACTTCTCTAAGGTTGATTTGAGGTTTGGTTTTTGTCCCTAAGTGAGGATGAGGGTAGGTGATATCCCTAATTGTCTTTTCGGACTAGAAGTGAGCATTATTAGTATTGATGGAGTTGTTTGGTTGACTTATGCATAGGTAGTGTTTGTGGGTTTCTTGAATAGGGTCTTAAAACCCTACCTTGACATGTTTGTTGTGGTCTCTAGTGATGGAGTATTGATTTAGTTAGAGTTTGTGAATCATTTGGGGGTAGTGTTGCAAGTCTTGGAGGATAAGAGGTTGTTTGCTAGATATGATATATGTGCATTATGGGTAGCAAGAAGGTGGTTAGAATTCTTTAAGGATTAAGAAATGAGTGTGCATTATTTTTCCCGGTAAGGCTAGTGTTGTGGTTGGTGCTCTAAGAAGGGTGCCTATGGGTAGTCTAGTGTTGTGGTAAGGGTGGTAAAGAGGTGACTAGTGGAGTCCATCGGTTGGTTAAATAGGGAGTTAGGTTGAAGGAAGTTGAGAATGGTAGTATAGTGTTCTTGATGGTTCTAAATCTTCTTGGGTTAAGAGGTCTAGATTATGCGAGGCCTTGATTTCTGCCTTATTAGAGTTGGAAGTTTTGGGTGGAAGGATGATTGAGTGGAGGTTGTCTCCCAAGGGGGAGATGGTGGTTATGGTACCAAGTGGGTTAGGTGTATTCAAGGTTGACAATTGAGTTGAGGATTGTGAGTCCTTATAAGAGTGTAGAGGGAGGTTGGTAAGGTTGCATAAGTTTGGGGATTTGCCTATGGGTACAGATATGGTTCGTCCGGTTCTCTATGCTTCTAGGTGGATGGGATGTTTTGGTGACTCTAGTGCTATAGCACTCTTTGAGATTGTAGGTGAGGTGGAGGATAAGTTGACTTAGGAGAAGGTCCCGGTGGAGGTGTGGATGGATGAGTGAAGAAGTTGGCTAATATTGATGTGGTGTTCGTCAAGGCCCTGTTGGTGGAGTTGTCTATTCGTATGTGCCTCTTGGGGAGCCTGTGTGGGCATGGAGAAGCAATATTTGTACCTCTTTCATTCTATTCGAGCTTATGATAACATGTCTTGTTCTTTTCTTTGATTCCAAGTCTTATGTTTTAGCCCCTATGCCATTCTTATGCATTCATTTTAAGTTGGCAAATTTATGATGATTTTACACTTATGTTGAGTTTTTGGAAATGGTGTTTTAAATGTAATGTTGCATTGTTGTTGGGGCTGATTTGTTCATGATTACTCTTGTCATGTATGTTTCTTTTATATTTGGGGATGAATGTTCCTAAGGGGAAGATATTGAAACGACCCTACATGTGTGGGAAGAGACCTGATATTGAAACGACCCCAAGAAAGTGCCCAAAAATGTGCCTCGGAATGCCTGGAATTTTAATTTCTATATATCTCAAAATTCGTTTGTTATTTCGAAATTATGACTTCATATTCTTGTTTAGGTGGTCGACATTAGCGGGAAGAAGGGTCTAACCTCGATTTAAGAGCGAAGAATTAGCAATTACGAAAATTCAAGAATGCAATTTCCAGAATAGTTTTTGCGTCTGGGGCCCAGTGTTATTTTGTGCATTTTCTGTTTTTCGGGTCCAAGGCTTTGGGTCTTGGGCCCAAGGGTTCCCATACGTGTTTTTACCTATACTTAGCCTTATTTCACCCTCATATCATCCTAACCATTTTCCAATACTCACTCAAACACTTAGTCATATTTTCACTCCCTAAACTCAAGTCCCAAACCCTCATCCCAAGCTAAGGGTTTCCTTCAAGGTTCTTCTTCAAGCTTCAAGTCTCCATCTTTAATCTTCACCAAGTTCTTCTCTAAGCTAAGGTATGTGGGTTTCTTTCACCCATGATACCTAAGTCTCCTTTTACTCAAATTACATGATCTAAAGTTGATTTACAAATGGGTCTTGCATATTATGAAATTCACTACAACTATGTTAAAGCTATGTAAAGTTATGATTGTTTTGCCATGTTTTGAGCTATAAATCTTTGATCTATTGTAAAATTTGAGAAAGGTTTTTGATGTATATTGCTTGAGGGTGTTGCAAGGTGTTGATTGATGGTTTTACAATGGATTTTCTTGCATGATTTCATCTCTATATTTCATGA
>DF357442.1:54476-80691 GCA_000787875.1 Solanum virginianum | reverse complement strand
TGTTGTAAGGTGTTGATTGATGATTTTACAATGGATTTTCTTGCATGATTTCATCTCTATATTTCATGATTTTATACTAGCATTACACACCCTCTAAGTGGTTGATAAAATGTCCGGATGTGGTTTCTTGAGGAGTTGAAGGTCCAAAAAGCATGAGATATGATGTCATTGACTATATTATGATGGAATGAGCTTATGTATATGATAAATTCTATATAAAGTGTTGCATTAGACCATGCCCAATCCGGAGGGACTAAGAACCCGGGTAACCTAGATGGGGGTTTATACTCATCAACCTAGGGAAGGGTTTGTACTTCTCCACCAGGTGATGGGGCGGCATCATCACTAACCTAGATCGGGGTTTGTACTCATCAACCTAGGGAAGGGTTTGTACTTCTCTACCTAGGTGATGGGGTGGCGTTATCACCAACCTAGATAAGGGTTCGTACTCATCCACCTAAGTGATGGGGCGACATCATCACTAACCTACCAAAGGGTTTTACATTTTGAAATCTAGCTTGGTCTCTTGTACACATATGATACCCTATATGAGCATGAGTTACTTAAGCATGTTTTACTTATGCGTTGATCATACATGCCATATTGCTATATTATGGCTATTGCCTATTATTATGCATTTAGATGATGATGCCTATCTTTTGTTGCATTGCATCCTACATACTTAGTACATTCAAATGTACTAACACATACTCTATGCCTACATAATATCACCATGTAGGAACCGATGCCCAAGTTGATCATCCTCCTCCTCCACATAGCTAGTTCGATACTACTCAAGCTAGTTAATGAGTCCCCCAATTCGGGGACCTTATCTATGTTGCTCTTATTATGTATTGAGACACTCTTCTTTATTTTCTATCTTGACTAGGAGGGTGATCTCAGTTGTTTTGTCTTGGCCCCTGCTCTTATCTATGTAGTAGAGGTGTTGTTGGACATTCTATGTATCTATGATATGAGCCTTGACACTTTTGTCTCTTGATTATGATGTTATACGAGCTTTTTTTCCCCCTTAGTCCTTTACCTTGTTTTCTAAACGTTGGCATATTACTTAAGTATTAACTCTCTCTCCCTTAGTCTCAATTCCCTTGTTTATGCTTATCTCTTATTGTCATTTTTATTTGCTTCTATGACCAAGGATGTGTAATGATATGCAAAGAGGCTTATTTGAGGTTCCTTCCCCATTCTCTAGTCATGACTAGGCCTTAGGTCTGGGTCATGACATCTTAGCTCTACTGAAAGGGTTAGAAGGGTTTATGGTTTATTGTGATGCCTCAAGAATTGATTTGGGATGTGTTTTGATGTAAAATGGCAAGGTTATAGTATTTGCCTCTAGCAACTTAAGGTGCATGAGAGAACCTATGATTTTGAATTAGCGGTCGTGGTATTTGCTTTGAATATATGGCATCATTATTTGTATGGGGTTCATATTGATGTGTTTACCGACCATAAGAGCCTCTAATGTGTTCACACAAAAAGATCTTAACTTGAGGCAAAGAAGGTGGTTAGAGCTCCTTAAGGGTTATGACCCAACCACAAGAGTCTACAATATGTGTTCACATAAAAAGATCTTAACTTGAGACAAAGAAGGTGGTTAGAGCTCCTTAAAAACTATGATATGAGTGTGCATTATCATCCCGGCAAAGCCAATGTTGTGGCCGATGCTCTAAGTAGAGTGTCCATGGGTAGCCTAGCTCATTTTGATGTTGGTAACAAGCAAGTGGCTATAGAAGTTCACCAGTTAGCTAGGTTAGGGGTTAGGTTGTATGAAGTTGAAAATGGTGGTGTAGTAGTTGTTAATAGTTCCAAATCTTCTTTTATTGAGGAAGTCAAGTCAAAACAAGACCTTGACCCCATTTTGCTAGAGATAAAGGCCTTGGTAAAGGATGGTAAAGTAGAGGTTTTCTCCCAAGGGGGAGATGGTGCCTTTAGGTACCAAGATAGGTTATGTGTGCTTAATATTGATGGGTTGAGGGATGTGATTATGAAGGAGGCATATGATTTATCCTATTCAATTCTTCCCCATTTTACAAATGTATAGAGACTTGAGGGAGATGTATTGATGGGTGGTTTGATATGGGGGAGATGGCTTTGTTAAGCCCATATTTGGTTGTTGAAGCTTTGGAGAAAGTGAGGTTGATAAGGGAGAGATTGAAGATGACCGAAAGTAGACAAAAGTCTTCCTCCGATGTGAGGAGAAGAGATCTTGAGTTTAATGTTGGTGATTGGGTTTACTTGAAGGTCTCACCCATGAAGGGTGTGGTCCAATTTGGCTAGAAAGGGAAATTGAGCCCAAGGTTTTTGGGACCTTATAGAATTTTGAGGAGGGTTGTTAAGGTTGCATATGAATTGGAGTTGCCTATGGATATGAATATGGTTCATCCGGTTTTCCATGTGTCTATGTTGAGGAGATATGTTGGTAACCCAAGTGTTATAGTGCCTTTAGAAGTTGTGAATGTTGTGGAGGATAATTTAACCTATGAGGAGGTCCTGATAGAGATGTTGAATAGACAAGTAAGCAAAGATGTGACGTCCGTAAGAGTCTTTTTTCGAGAATCAACGAGTCAAAAGTCACTAGAGAAACCAAAGCGGACATAAAGAAGCAATATATGTACTTCTTTCATCTATTCAAGCCTAAGATAACCATTAAGTCCTATCTACGATTTCAAGTCTTAAGTTTCAGCCCTCAAGTCATCTTGCATGAATTTGATAACAACTAATTAAGTCCCATCTATGATTTCTAGTCTTAAGATTCTCTCTTCATGTCATGTTGCATGCATTCATGTTCATGAACAAGTTTATGGTGATTTTTAATATTCATGTTGAGACTTTTTGAAAATGATGTTTAAGTGCATTTGTTGCATTCATGTCGGGCTAAAAGCTTCATAATTACTTCTGTTACTCATGTTTCTTTTACATTGGGGGTATGAATATTTCCAAGGGGGAGATATTGAAACGCCCCTCATGTGCTTCAGAATGTCCTATAATCGTAATTCCATATATCTCAAAATTCGAGTGTGATTTTGGAAATCCAACTTTATATTCTTGATCAGGGGGCAAAGTTGAGTGGTGGGTATAACTTGGATTTTAGAAGACCCGTAGCGAAAAATGATTTTCGCTAATTTCTGAATTTTCAGTATCTGTCTGCGCCCAGGCCGCGATGCGCCTGGGGCACAGACTAGTATTATTTGGCCTGTAAGTCTGGTTCGCATCGCGTTAGAGGCGCAGACCAATGTAAATACCTCCCCAGTTTTCTTATTTCATCTAAGGGCATTGGGTTAATAGCCTAATGCCCATTTAAATGTGAAATCTCCTATACTTAGCCATTTTCAGCTCTATAACTCACAAAACCCTCTCCAAACCTTTATCAAATCTCTTATTCAAGTTCAAGGATTTCAAGCTCAATTTTGGAACTCAAGAACTCATCTCAAGATTCAAGTCTCCTTCAAACTTATTTTGAGAAAATCCAAGTTTGAGGTATGTGGGTCTTCATCCATGGGTCCTATCACCCATGGAGCCCAACCTTCTCTTTTTATGAAAATTGCATGATTTCAAGTTGTACTACTTATGGGCATCTTTTATTATAAAATATGAACATAAATTATGTTGAAGTTTTATCAAGTATTGATTGATTATGCATGAATATCTACTTCAAACTTATTCTATGAGTTGATTTATATCTATTGAGATTATGCAAGATTTGAGCTATGAAAACTATGAACTATGATGCACTTTTGATACTAATTTCATGATACCCAATTTAGGGGTTTTACTACAATATTGGTGGGTTGATTTTGAATTGATTTTACTCTTTCTGTCTACTCTTGAGTTTTTCAAGTAACAAGTTGTGCCCTATTTCAAGATTTTTACCTCTTGTGAGCAATTTCATGTTGAATCAAGAGTTCATGTATGCTTATTATCTACTCTCATGTTCAAGTTAGTCTCAATAGTAGAGGTCAACATGTTTAAGAGCTACTAATGTCATGTTATCATGTTTCTTACAAGTTATTAATGCTATGGTTATTTCAAGTATTCCAAGGGATTTGACTTAGCACCAATTGACGCTTAAGATGGGGGCTCGACACAAGGGGTCCTTATATAAAGTCATTAGTCTCTAAACTCTGTGCCACCATAGGATTATATTTTACCCTTGCTATACTAATGGATCCATCTAGTGCACACTATCATGTTTATCATATTTGGTTTGCCTTTGTAAGTAGACCATATTTCACCGGGGGTGTCATGCCCGGTCATCTGTACGAAGAGGGTGTCAAGCCTTAGGTTCCAAGTTGTAGCTGCTTGGTCTATGTCAATTGAGGTCTTTTCCCACATATGTATTATATATTATGCAAGTTAAATATTTTACAAGCATGTTTTATTACAAGCATTGATCATGCATGTCATATTGAGATTATATATCCATTGATTATGATTATGCATTTTGAATATATTTGCTTACGTCTTTGTTGCATTGTACCCCACATACTAATCCATTCAAATATACTAATACATACTCTATTCATACATAATATCACCATGTAGGAACTGGGGCACCTTTTGATCATCCTCCTCCTCGTGGCTAGTTCGGTTCCTTGAAGAAGACTTTGGTGAGTCCTCAATTCCGAGGACAATATCTACTTATTTCATGTTATTTGAGACTTATTCCTTATGTTATGAGGGTGAGCCCGAGGAATGTCTTAGGCCCCGATCCATTCTAAAGTAGAAGTGTGTTGGATACTATGTTAGTATATGCTATGAGCTTGACTCTTTACGCTTTTATGATTATCAAAGACTTCTCTTAGTCCCATTTTCCCCTTTTTATTAATTGACTCTTATTATTGTTTAATTTTGCTTCCACAACCAAGGATGTGTGCATGTTACAATCAAGAGACTTGTTTTGGTTGTCTTTAGACTTCTTATTCGCCGTGTCATGTCTAGGCCCTAGGCTTAAATCGTTACAATATTCCCAGTGGGTTTGACCCTAACCTTGGTTAGGTTATATATCTTGACAATAACCATTTATACCTTTAAAAAGAAGTTGTAGCTTTGGTGACATCAGTGGGTAGGAGTACTTTTGTTCTTCATTGATTTATTTTAGCTTTAGTTTCCATTTGTTGAGTACTGTGTTGTTTGGTGCTCACCTCTTTGCTACATTTTTGTAGATTGTGATCCCAGATTCTCTTAATTTGATTTCTTATTATCAAATTGATCTTCTGGATTCTTGACAGATAGCGGCTTGTCTCTTCAGCAAACCCTCTAGGATTCTATATTTATGTTATATTCTATTCGAGAGCTACACATTGAGACTTGTACTTTCTTTCAACTATTATTATCTAGTGGCTTGCACAGGTGACACCAGTGTTGGGATGGTTTGTAGACTTGATTACCTTGTGATTTTCCTAGTGTATTAGATTTTATTTCTTTTGCTCGTAGAATTATGTATTGAACTTTGTAGGTTTAGGATGACTTGCCATTGTGGGTTTGTCAAGTGCAATCACACCCTATTTTTGGGTAGTGATAATTTGGTATCAGAGCCCCAGATTCATTAGTCTCACATGTGTACAAGCCTAGTCAAGTAGAGTCTTAAGGATCAGTGTAGAGACATCTGTTACTTATCCTTGAGAGGCTACAAAGATGGTTAGGAAATTCCCTCTTGTTCTTTTAATTTTGATCGTGCGTGGTTATGTTGGGTTTATGAATATTTAATGGTATGCTTGTACACATGCATTATCTATCATACTAGGTAATTCTTTAGTGGTGGGAACTCATACTTGGTGTTTTTGGCAGGAATATGAAATGCCATTGTGTGGTTTGGAATTTGATCTAGCTCTAAGAAAGTGGTAATGGGCTTAAGGGTGAATGTGTGGTCAACCTTGGATTATCCTATAATCAGAAGAGATTTGGGTTTGGTTAAGGTCTGATGAGGCACCATATTATTTTTTGTTACTCATACCACGTGGTATTTGCCTGATCTATTAGATATTTAGGGTGATCCATAAACGTGTTATGGTGTGGTTAGAGGAATGGCTATGTTATTGATGTTCGTGCTTCAATAGTAAAGCGGTCGCTATAAAGTATAAACCTAGCCAGAGGCTAGGGTCGACTCCACAGGGAATATGGGGTTTGACAAAATTGACTCACCAACAATCATTTCAAGTATCAATTGACTATATTCTCTAGAATGGGGAGGGGGGATTTTGCAAATTGGAATGAAATAAATACAAAAACTATACTAATAATCACGAAGAGACAATCAATTTGAGGAGCAACTTGGGAATTGTGTTCCCAATGATTCACTAACTTAAATACCCTGGATAACATAAACCTAATTGAACATTGCATATAGGACGATACCTTAGGTTCTTTCAACCCTCTTATAAAGGTGAAGGTCGAATTTGACCACGGTTCTTGGTTGGCAACATGGTGTGCCAACTAACCGTTACCCATAGTCCCAATCAACCTCTCTTTGGTCGGGTTTGGTTGATTAGATGAGAACACATCAATCGAATCTTATCATCCATTTCCTTTTCCTATTCATCACTACCTTGGTCGGGATCATGACAATAGGTGGGGTTTGGTGTTAGCCACCACCAAACAACATGCAATCTGAAGGACAATGGACAATACATGCCAATACCAAATCAAAGAAATGCAAATAATCCGGGTTATTAGAAGCTAGTTACTCATGGTTCCCATAACCCCAAGTTGTGGGCGTTTAGAGACTCACAACTAGGGGAAAATCACAAACAATGAATATAACTGAATAATAGTCCCCCCTTTTAAAACTCTAACTTAAACTACTCATACTATTTACAAAAAGGACCTAAAAATAAATAAGAAAAGTTTAGTAGGCAGCAATTACGATTCGTAGAATGACTCATAGGGTGACCTACGAGTCATAATCATTCTTTCGTAGTCAGCACTTGGCATTTTGGATTCAGCTGCTATGATCCATACTATGAGTCATGGTGTAGTCTACGACTCATACCCTGGGCTCGTATGGCTGACTTCAATTTCTCAGATTTTGATATTAGGAAGCGGTTAATCACTACGACCAGCTCCTACCACTCGTAGCTTGGACTTCAACTCGTAGTAAGCCTTGTAGATCTTCAATTTCAACAAAATCAACTACTTTTCCCCAAAATTAGGCCAATCTGTATTTTCTACAAAAACATACACAAAAACACATAAAAATCATAAAAAATCACATTATGAGCTTGTAAAATCCCTTGTTTTAGACATTAAATATGTTGTATTTCGACAGCACATCAACACCCTCAACTTAGAACTATTGTTTGTACACAAAAGACAATTCGATCTACATAGACAATAAGTAATACATGACAATCATTCCAATGGCATATACTTCTCTCAATTTCAGTTCAGGTACACAAATTAGCATTTTTTTTAAAAAAACTTGATTCTATGGCTACAAAGCAAACCAAGGCACATTAATGCATTTGACAATCCAACTATGATAGGCAAAGTAGTATCAACAATTCACAATCACTGTACAAGTCATTTGCTAACTATGCAATGCAAATACACTCACAGAAAAGAAGTCCCTCTGTTTCACTCAATAAGCAATCATAGAAGGTTGAGGGACTGTGCAAGCATACTCACTCTCGCAAATGAGATTCATACAAGATAACCAATACCATACGTTTGCCTATATCCTCATACTTTGTACTATTGACTAGTTGGATCAGGATTACTTTCGGACTTCATAGGCTTGTAAGGTAGGCTCATGGGGCTTTGGTAAGGTACTTTTGGGCAATTAGTGACTAAAAGCCATCCTTGAACCACATTTTTCAATATTTTCACCTTAATAACTCAACCATTTTCACTTTATCCTCCCTTATTCTACACTTTCAAGCTTTTCTGGGTATGTTCTTTTTATCCTTCAACTTGTACCTTATTTGTGAATTCATTTTGCTATTCTTCTCATTCTAAGAAAACTTTTCTTTCTTCTTCTCTCACCTGGTATATGATTATCCATCATTTCTTTCATTTCCAACCAGTCAGCTCAGTTTTGCTACTATACCACAACATTAGTCACCCTCAACTTAGACTTTTAGCCTGAGGTGAAGTACACAATATCCATTCCTTAAACCAGGGCCACCTTTGGTAGCCACCCTTATCTTAGGCTTTTTGCCTCAATCAAGGTTCACATGTTCAATGATAGATGAGGTCTAATATCAAAGTATTTCACTATACAAGGTTAGGCTAGCTAGGTGTCAAGAAAGAAATGGGTACATGTAAGGCTCAAACAAATGTATCAAAGTATTTCAGTAGATAAGGTCAGGGTAGCTAGATGTCAAAAAAAGAAATGGTACATGTAAGGCTCAAACATTAGGAACAAGGGATAACTCTTTCATTTGGTGAGTCATTTAGGCAAAAGTGGACTAATTTAAAGAACAACGACCTAAGATCCCTTCCCAATCAACAAAGTCTTCAGTCCAACTCAAAGTGGCAAGGCAAGTTCTGAATTAGTATACAATGCATGAATATGACAAAATTAGCTCTCATACACATGGCATTGCATACATAATTAACATAGACTCATAGGTTATGCTTCAAGCAACAACTTGTCTTTGCTTTATTACAATAAATATTGCTAAACCAATCATATGCAGGATTGCAATAGTAACCAACAATCCCCAAAAATTTTGTGCGTACCCATTTTCCAACACATACAATAAAATCGCTCAAAACTATATACATTCCAAAATTATTAATCGTCATATATCCACAAATTATCTACAACACATAAAAGATGTTCAATAAAAAAGTAAAATCATCCACAAGGAAAAAGAAACACGGCAAAAAAATCTTTGGATATCAAAATAGGATAGTTATGGACTAAAAGCTACTCATACTTCACTCAAGTCCATAACTTCCCATACCATACCAAAAATGACACTTCATCCTCAAAGTAGATATACATAACAAAACCAAACAAAAACATATCATCCAAACAGTAATAAAAACTAAATTATCCAAAAAAAAACAATAATAAAATAGAGTAACTATAAATAGTATCAAGAACAAAGTATCTAAAAGTAAGCTTGTGGGTCAAAAGTAGCAAACACAGGATGCTCAAGCACTGGCATTAGTCTGGTCCTGGGGCTCTCTCTTCTCCTGGATAGTCTGGGCAGTAGCTGAACTCAAGGTACTAGCTCCATGTAATCTCTGTCACTCCCGAGCCTGTCTCTCTTGCTCTTAGACACTCTCATCACCAAGTCAATAATTTGTTCCTCCAGCTCTGCCTCCTCCTCAACAATCCTTTGTCTCTTTAGGGCCACTCCTACATTATCACCCTATAGAGGCCTCTTCCTAGGAGCATGTGGACGATCCATAAATAGATCAAACAAGTACTCACCCACATATGCCTCTTTCAGGGCTGCTATCAGGGCTGCTAATGATGTTATCAAGTCGATATTGAACTTTTCCAACTCATGTTGTATGGTAGCCAAATCTCTAGGATGAGCTCTCTTAAGCCTCTTCTGGACCCTAGCCTCAAAAGTATTGACCCTGGCATCCACTGCATTAACTCTCTGATCTAACTCGGCTAGGTGAATGCCTTGGACCACTCCTTTGAGTCCTGCACTGTCTAATGAACCCATGGCTTGATCTGGTTCATCAACTTGCTAAGTTGGGCCTCTGTCCTAGTCAACCTGCATACCAAAGCTTGAAATGCAAAAGCAGACATAATAGGTAAGTCTGCAGAAGTAACCTGTGAAGTATAAGGCTCTGGTGCACATGTAACTATGGAGGGCATCACCTTGGTGCCAATTGCTAGAGGCTACTCTGATGCAACAGGAGTTGAGGTGGTCGGAACTGGAGTTGACTCCTCAATGGCTGGCTAGATAGAAAATATCTCAGGCATGGGAGGAGTAATTACTCTCTGAAGGACCCCTAGATTCTCATCAACCTTGATAAGGCTGGGATCCATAGTATGGAGGGCCTCAATATGTGGGTCTATATGAAGAAAGACTCACACTCCGGCCTTAATGTATAGTCTGCGTATCAAGATAGGGAACGACAATAAGGTATTCATTCGGAGTGCAGACTCATGAATCTGCTCAGCCATGACATGTGCCCAATCGATCTCATAGCCATCTAAGATACTAACTCGCAACATGTCCCTCTCCAAGGTGATTACATTATCCGTTAATGTAGGCCTGATGCGCAACCAAAGAATGGACCATAAGAATTTGGCTGAAAAGGAGAAGTGGGACTTCATATAGGCTCGGCATAGTTGGTGACCCATGTAGGCTCGACATCACCCTTCACAATCTGGCTCGCAACCCACCTGAGGAGCTTAGTCCTTATATCAATATTCTTCTTGGTCACAGCACGCCGCATCTTATCAATCTTGATGTCGTACTCGGCTATGTGTTGTGGCACCCTGTAGTTAGGACCAAACTGAACCTGGCAAATGGTTTCTTTGGAGATGTCTACTCTCTGAACTCAAACCAAGACCCTATGCAACCTGGGCTAATCCATAGCGTTGGAGGATGGTAGAGGCATTAGTAGTATAGAACTCTCTGACCACAAGTGGGGCATACTTGCCTAGCCGCTCTGATTACCATTGGAACCCATGTCGATCAATCTCTGCCGCTAAAACCTAAGTCATTTAGCCGAGACTGCTTGTAAAACTGTCTGCTAGATTTTCCTGTCCCTTTGTCTCTTGTCCCTTCTCATATATCTCCTGCATACCCTCGATTCCCCATCGGTGATGATGAGGATGAACGACAGAGATAGATGGGTCAGCTGATGAATCTACTGCTACTTCATCCTGAGGCGCGTCATCAGACTCAGTATAGTCCATATTAACATCTGCGTTGGACTAGGAGGCACTCTCACTTGACCCCTCAGACTAGTCATTATCCATATTTTCATCCCTCAGTTGTCTGTTAAATTCTCTCATAGCAGCACCTCTAGTTTTTGGGGGCATTGTTCTTGAAAAATTTGCATCATAGCTTCACAATCAGCAGCACCTCTAGTTTATGGGACCATTGTTCTTGAAAAATTTTCATCATAGCTTCACAATCAGCCTCTAAACAATTATATCAAATAAAGAAAGAAATAAAAACAAAAAGGGAAACATACAAACAAAAAAATCAACACTACACCAGTTGCAGGTTGTAGGTACGAGACACAGGTATAACTCGTATTGTGGCCTCATAGTATAAAAGTGCCTTAGAAAAAATCAAAATTAAAATGCCTATGAGGCACAGGTATGGCTCGTAGTACAGCCTACGAGTTGTAGGCTGGCTCGTACCAATTTCTAGTAACCAATTTAAATAAAAACATTCTCATGAGACCACACTACGGTTCGTAGTGAACAGTACGACTCATAGGTAGGTCTCGTATGAAAAGTGTTAAGGGACCATAGGTAATTGTCATTTCCTATGAGGGGGCCACTATGACTCGTAGGTTCTTCTATGAGTCATAGGTAGCCCTTGTAGTAGGGAATATCAGACACTTGTGGTGTTTTCAACCTTACCACTTGAATAATCATCAAGCAACCACAGATATCAAACAACATTTGAAGTAATTATTAAACTATATAACAGGCACAACAATATCGCACGACCCCTAATCATGATATTATCAATCTAATCCTAAACAATGAATCCATCCCAATCTAATCCCTAACAATGAATTCATCCCAAAAGACAATCAAGCAAACATATACTGTACCATGCCTTTGAGAATTTGCACAAATTTTCAATCCCCGAACTTATTACAATCAATACCATTGTACAAATATGAAAGTTCACAGGGATTAGATGTAAATTCATACAAAGGATTTCCCTACCAACTATTTTTAACCCAAAAACACACCCACAAAAAATTGCATCTCGACATGACTCTATTAGTTAAACAACCATCAAATATTCCGTACACACATGATCAATACTAGATATGAGAAGTTATCATTATCACAACCAACCAACAGGGGCGATTTCATAATTTAAAACAACATTAGGGAAGCCTAGTCGATAGAGCCATAATTCTCATTTCCATATATCAATCTTCTCGTGGGTAGTCCTAGTACTAGTTTCAAACACATAATCGTACGAGAATCCTAAAAGACACTAAAATATATGTGCAAAATTAACCAAGAATCATACCTTTTAAGAAGTTGATGACCAATTTAACACAATGAGAAAAAAGGGAAGAATCGAAACCCTAGTTGATGATACTTACCGGAAAAACTGTCAAAATGTGATGTGGGTGATCGGGAAAGGGAAGGATATAGTGCGGGGAAAAGAATATTTGAATAAGAATGGGGAATTAGGGCTTAAAATTGTAAGTTAAAGGGTCAAAATGATTTTGACCCTTTATATACCCCGATCAAGTCAATTTTACAAATTCTGCATTTCGAGCCTATGAAACTCCGACTACGAGTTGTAGGGCTTTCTACGACTCATAGGTCATGGTTTCATAGCAGAACCAAACACTTAGACAAATTCAAAAATCATACCTAGGTACTATGAATCCCACTTTCGACTCATAGGGGACCCTACAAATTGTAAGATTGGCTCGTAGTGTATGTGCCAACTTTAATTAAATACTATTTCCCTCTACAAGGAATCACTACAAATCATAGTGTGCACTACAACTCGTCCTCCTGGTCATAGAGGCTGCTTCAGATGCCATTTTTTTCATACTTTCAGCACTTGATTCACATTTTTAATCCAATATATTAAAGTACACCAATCTTCAAATAACATAACTGGTTTAATGTCTTAAAAATCAAAACAAAAATCAATCCACTAGCCATCAATTCAAACAACAAAAATAAACTTAAAACAAGCCAAAAATATGAAAGATACTTGGGTTGCCTCCTAAGAAGCGCCTTGTTTAATATCGTGGCTTGACTTAGTCATCATCAATCATCATAAATCCTCAATGGGCCATACCTCGCTCTTGAGCTCATCCGGGTTCTTCATTGACTGGCAAATATCAAAAGCAATCTCTGTATCGTTGACTCTAAACCTGAGTTGATTGGAATCTATGTCCACCAGTGCTCTCGCAGTGGCCAAGAATGGTCTCCCCGAAATAATAAGGACCACAAAGGCAACCTCACAATCAAGAATAATGAAATCTGCTGGAAAGATAAACTTATCAACTTTAACCAACATATCAAAGAGAATTCCCTTTGGCTTCTTGATTGTTCTATCTGCCATGAGTAACCGCATTCTTGTAGTAGTAGGTGAACCAAGACCAAGCTTTTTGAAAATGGCAAGAGGCATCAAATTTATGCTTGCTCCAAAATCGCATAATGGTCTTGCGAACTCTACATCACCGATGGTATAAAGAATGGTGAATGCACTGGGATCTTTCCTCTTTCGGACTAGGCATTTTTTCATGATGGCACTACATTATTGGAGCCCCTGTAAAAGCTCTTGGCTTACCATGTTCTTTTTCATCACCAAATCCTTTATGTATTTTGCATACCTGCGCATCTTCTCTAATTCTTCTAAAAAGGGGATGTTAATTGACAATTGCTTCAACATAGAAAGGAAATGTTTGAATTTACCATCCTCTTCCTTTTTCTTGAGTCATTGAGGAAAAGGTGGAGGAGGTTTTGGGATCATCTTTGCCTTTTTCTGCTCTTTCACTTCTTCAGTTTGCATCCCATTGCTTTTCAAACCTTCTTTGTCAACCTCAACCTTGTCATTGACACCCTTCTCACAAGCTTCGTCGCCAACCACCAGCATTAGGGGATCTATAGTGCTTTTCCCACTTCTCATCATGACTGTCATGCAATGTCCATCATTCTTTGGATTTTGAACCTTATTATTTGGCAAGGTTCCCTTTTGGCATTGGTTCAATGGAGAATATACTTGTCCAAATTATTGTTCTAACTATTTGATGACCACTGAATGAGATTCTATCTTTTGACTGATATTTGAGATATTCGATTTTATCACTTTTAAAGTCTCATCTTGATGGTCAACCCTCTTCAGTAATTTCTCAAACATTTCCTCAATCATAGAATTGCTAGACCCGGCATCATGATTATAGGGAGGCACATAGGGACTATTCCTATATTCATCTCTTCGCCCCCACTCAGCCTCCGATACTCTTTCTCTTTCATAATAACCACCACGGTTATCTCTATACTCACCTCTCTGTTATAGTTTCGACCTTGATTTCCAGAACCTTGCCTCCAATAGTCCGAGTTGGACCCTTAGGCATTATTTTGGAAACCCGCACTTGATTACTCACAAAGCAAGTATCTTCATCAAAGAAGGATTCATCATACATGGGTGCCTTTATTGTTTTGAAAATTTGCTGCTTGATTACTCACAAAGCAAGCATCTTCATCAAAGAAGAATTCTTCATACATGGGCACCTTTGGAGGTTGGTGAGTCATCGCATGAACACTTGCTTGGTTTTGTTTCAATACCAAGTCCATACTTGTGCGAAGTTGAGCAAGTTGTTGCATAATCTCCTCATTTACCTTGGCTTGCTCATTGTTGGTGTTCACTGCACAAGAAGTTTTAGTTGCACCTCTCTCTTTGGCCCCATACTCTATTTGTTTTGGCCACTTGCTCCATTCTTTCGGCAATTCATACAACATGTTGATCAAGAAACATTCCACCCATAATGGTATCAGCACAATCTTGACTATTCTCATCAAGAGCCCGATAGAAGATCTCTACTAAGGCATCATCAATAATTTTGTAATCCGGAACCATACTCAAGCACTTGGCGAATCTTTCCCATGCTGTATTGGTCAAATAACCTGGGAATTGCTCAAAGTTATTGATTTGATCTTTGAGTTTAAGCTTTTTGGACCTCAGAAAATACCTCTCTAAAAAAACTCTTTGTAGCTTAGCCCAACTTATGATCAAACTTTGTGGGAGTTTTGAAAACCATATTTTCGTGTTTCCAGTTAGAGATAAAGGGAACACTCTTAAACCAACCACATCCATTGAAAGATTTTGTGTGCCCATCACACTCTTGCAAACAAACGCAACATTATGGAGATGCCTATGTTGATCTTCTTAAGGTAGCCCCGTAAACAAACCATGATTTTGAAGCATTTGTAGAAGACCACTAGACACGGTGAACTTAGTGTCGATCGGTAGTGGTGGCAACACTATCGCTCTTGTGACATCCAAGGCCATAGGGTTCAACACAAATTGATTCCAACCATAAGCATTTTCATTAAAGTCCCTATGGTGTGGCCTATTCTCCCTTTAAGGTGGCTTTTCCTCTCTACCCACATCTTCATCATGTTGACCAATAGCTTCATCAATCACAATGTCCTCATTTTCTCTAGCCATTTTTCTTGCAATTTGGTGGATCACCAAGATGATTGGAACTAAGGGATTACCTTGGCTCCTTATGTTGGGCATATAAATTGAATATGCCCTGCAATACAAATCAAACAAAAATAAAAGTAAAATATAAGAGAATATAGAAATTAATAGTTGAATTAATTACTAGTGAAATAAAGCCAAAAACCTAGTTGTATTCCCTGACAACGGTGCCACAAATTTTGATGTTCACACTCTAATAGTAAAGTAGTCGTTATCAAGTATAAACCTAAGTAGAGGCTAGGATCAAATCCATAGGGAATACGGGGTTTGACCAAATTGATTCACCAACAATCATTTCAGGTATCAATCGACTATATTTTCTAGAATGGGGGGGCGGGATTTTGCAAATTAGAATGAAATAAATACAAAACCTATACTAATAATCACCATGAGACAATCAATTTGAGGAGCAACTTGGGAATTGTGTTCCCCATGATTCACTAACTCAAATACCCCAGATAACATGAACCCTAGTTGAGACATTGCAAGAAGGACGGTAAATCAGGTTCTACCAGCCCTTTTGTAAAGGTGAAAGTCAAATTTCACCATGGCGCTTGGTCGGCAACCATGGTGTGCCAACTAACCGTTACTCATAGTCCCAATTAGCCTTTCTTTGGTCAGGTTTGGCTATTTAGATGAGAACACATCAATTGAATCCGTTCATCCATTTCTTTTTCCTATTCAGCACTACCGTGGTCAGGATCATGACACTAGGTGGGGTTTGGTGTTGGCCACCACCAAACAACAAGCAATTCAAAGGAAAATGGACAATACATGCAAATACCCAATCAAAGAAATATAAACAATCTTAGTTATTAAAATCTAGCTACTCATAGTTCCCACAACTCCAAGTTGTGGGGGTTTAGCTACTCATAACTAGGGCTAAATCATAAACAATGAATATTATAAACATGGTTGAGAAATTACCCAAAGAAAATGAAGAACAAAAACCACCTTGATATTGAAATCACAAGCTTGAAGAATGGAGTTTGATTACAAGTTATTTCAAATCCCCAAATTTGGTCTTCAAAGTAAATCCATAAGTATCTACACTAAACACTAGAAAAAGCTCTAAAAATATTCTCTAGAATCTCTCCCTCACTGATATGAATAATAGTCCCCCTTTTTAAAAACCAAACTTAAACTATTTATTCTATTTACAAAAAGGACCTAAAAATAAATAAGAAAAGTTTGGTCGGCAGCAGTTACAATTCATAGAATGACTCATAGCGTGATCTACAAGTCGTAATTGGGCTTTTGTAGTCATTGCTTGGCATTTTGGATTCAGCTGCTATGATCCATACTATGATCGTGGCATGGTTTATGACTCGTACCCTAGGCTCGTATGACTAACTTCAATTTCTTAGCTTTTGATATTGGGAAGCTGTTAATCACTATGACCAGCTCTAATGACTCATAGCTTGGACTATGACTTGTAATGAGTCTCGTAGATCATCAATTTCAATAAAATCTGCTACTTTTCCCCAAAATTAGGCCAACCTGTATTTTCTACAAAAACACATAAAAATCATAAAAAATCACATTAAGAACTTGCAAAATCCCTTATTTTAGACATCAAATGTGTTGTATTTTGATAGCACATCAATTATTAACATAATAAACATAGGATTACAATTGTTAAGTTTGTCAAATGAGTGTTGCTTAGTATGAGCAGTGGATATGACACTGTGGTCATTGAATCAAAACTTCCACTAAGTCTTCTTGCAGTGGGTATATAGCACGAATGATTATAATACAACTAGTACGGCGATATCTATATCTACTTGGCTAGAATTATGGACTATGTGATCACGCCCAAACTACACCTCCAAATCAAGGTATAAGTGGTCATTGTCAAAATATGGAACCTAGTCATGGTTAGGGTTGATCCCACAAGAAATAAAGTCCAGACTTGGAATAACTATAAGCAATTAGATTGAATTAATTAACTTATTTCTCGAAAGAGAGGTTTTTGTAAAATGCAATAAATAAACCTAGACTAGAGTCAAACCATCAAATGCAAGTGGTGTGAAATTAGTGATAGAAGTAACTAGGGTATTATGTTCCCTATGAATTCCTAACATAGTATAACTAGATAATCATAACCTTTTCTAGTGTGCACCATACAGAAATGTTAAGTTATATTTTCCTAATCCTTTAATCCAGGAGTTAAGGAAATTTCATCACGTGATTTGATCCATCTCTGTGGTATTGCATTATTAACCCTTACCTATGTCTCAGTACAACTATCTATTCAAGTTGATTAGACGAGAGTAATCACATCAAATCTTATTAATTATCCCTTATCCCATTCATTACCCCCTTTATCCAGTAAGTAAGAATTAGGTGAGTTGTAACATTGGCCACCGTTAAAAAGCATTCAAATTGAAGAAATAATTAATACACATACACACACTTTCCAAGGATTATGAGTTATCCAGTTTTTACTTTGTTAGTTCTTCATGGTTCTCACAACCCTAGTTATGGATTCAGCTACTCATATTTATTGTAGATGAAGAAATCATGTTATGGAGTAGCGTAATTAATCACTTACAATGATAAAGTGAAGAACACAAAATCTGAAATCTTCACAAGAAATCATGATGTTATAGATCGAATGTATAATCAAAAGTAATCTCCAAGAACAAAGTAATAATCACAAGTAATGAGTTCTTGTTGTTCTGACTACTCTTCCTCAAAAAAAACCTAAAAAGCCTATTTATAATAGGTTGAAATGAAATCCTAAATGAAATAGAAAACTAGAATCGATAGTTCGGATGAACATAGTTACGGGTCATAGATGAAATCATGGCCTATGACTGGCCTTCGTAGTCTGTAATGCACAAAATCTACCTTCCATATACAAACTCCCCTTACAGACCATCTTCTGACTTACAGCCCGTAAGGGGTTTCGTTTATTCACTCTTCAAAAAATCTTCAAAACTCTAATCCTCAATGCATGAACATATTTATGACCCATCTCTCAACTTATGACCCGTAGGAGTCTTCGTCTGACAACAGTTCAACACTTAAGCATCATTTTTTATCTTCAGCATAGGAACAAGTATACGGGCCGCCAACTAGTTTACAGCTCTAATTACATGTATCTCAACATCTAAAAATCAGCCTTTTACTGGACCTAACCCACGAATACATCTATGGCTCATTGAATGAACCACGACCCGTAGAAAGCTTTGTACATCATCAAACACTTGCAATCTACTCGTCATGATTCCTGAAATCTTGGAAAAATAACACAAAAACACATAAAACCTATTAACATCACTTTGAGAACACATAAAATTCTAAGTTTAAACCATCAAAAGTGTAATATTTTTGTGGCACATCAACACTCTCAACTTAAAATTGTTGCTTGTCCGCAAGTGACAGACTCAATCTACATAAACAATACAGCAACACAAAGACCTTAACACATGCCATACATCATATCTCAATATATCATAGATACCAAACCAAACTGATTATTGCATATACAAGATAGTTATCAAATAGACTCATGCGGATAAATACACAAAGTGCAACTATGACAAGTAAGGCAATCATATATAAGCAACAATTACCAAAATAGCATAAAATTAAAAATTTAATTCAAGTAACCTCACAAAAAAAAGTCTTATGTTGCACTCAGAATGACATGTCCAACTTCAAGACTCGGGACTAACAAAAATGTTCGCGCTCATAATAAACATTCAAACACTATGTTCAATACCGTAGGCTTGCCTCCATACGCTTGACCTTGACATTTGACTAATTGACTTAGGAGCACTATATGACTTTCCTAGTAGTAACATAGGCTCAAGGCCTTTCGTGTGACTCTATGCTATTTTGGACTTTTTTCGCACCAACACTAACATTTTTCAACTCATAGATCATTTTTTCTATTTCAAACCTTTTTCGAGTGCCTTATTCAAATTTTTATGCTCATTACTTTTTATGTTTGTCCATTCTTTTACCTTTTAGCTCATATCTTAGGTATCTCTTTGTTTTTCTAAATCATCATGCTTCCTTCCCCGTTTGGTGTGATTTTCTTGCAACAACCACCCTCAACTTAGGCTTTTGGCCTGTGTTAAGGTGAACGATATCTGACCTATGAACCAAGGCCACTTTTGATAGTTACCCTCAACTTAGACTTTTAGATTGAGTCGAGGTGCACAATATTCAAGGAGGGACCAAGGCTAATTTCAGGGTTACATAGAAAAAAGGCTTGGTTACTTAGGTGACTACAAAGAAAAGGGTTCATGTAAGGCTAAAACATTAGGTTCATGGGATACATAAAGCATTTAGTTGGTTATTTGTAGGTTAAGTGGACTAATATGAACAATGACTAATGATCCTTTCCTAACCAACTAACCTACTGTCTCAATTAGAGTAATAGGATAAGTTCTGAATTGACTCACAGTAAAAGAATTATGCAACAAAACTCATACACATTAGGCATTGAATACACTATCAGCCTAGACTCTCACATCATGTTTTGTCACAATTAAGTTCTAACTAGTCAGAAAACACACGGTCAATTACAGATTTCACATGGTTGTTATCAGAACTATATAACAACACATAATTAAAAATAGAGGGGTATGATTTTTCAAAATAACTAACATATGCCATAGATATTGGTACAATATGCTGCTACTACTACTTACACATCCTGAACATGCCAGTCTGATTGAAAATAAATGTTCTTAGGGAAAGATTCATATGTGATAACGTAATTAAATCATGCAAAACACCTTGTTATCATAATTGAAGCATGGGTTTCCAATATCCTAGCCTATTCACTTATCTTTAAATTAATTAGTCAAATATTTAAACCCAACTTAGCAGATCTACTCTCATTTTTACACATCCCCAACACCTCTCTACCTCTATTGATTAAGTTGCTAATTTTGTTGTTGTTTGGTAAATCTCAATTTTAATTATTGTAACCCCCAAGTTGAACCTATAATTGCCTAATTCAATGAAATACTTTTCGTCTCAAACCACCATTCCCTGGGGAATTTGACCCTGACTATAATGTTGGGTAATATGTTGATAATAACTGTTCCTACTTCCTCTGAGTAGTAGAATTGATTGATCATCAAAAATGGTGTCGTTGCTAGGGAGTGGTGCTAGATTGTGACTAAATTGTTTGTTAGATTTAGTTCTTGTAGTTGAAAATATTTTCTTATTTTTCTTATTTGTTTCATTGTGGATAAAACAGGTGTTAAAATAGGGGACAACGGAAGTGTCCATGCTGATAATGTAGTGAATGATTTTTAGAATCTCAACTAGGACCAAGTGGGAAGTACTGGATCCACTGGATACCCCTATTAACTATAGGAACTATATGTCACATCACTAGCATGATGTTACGACTACTTTAGTTGAAAGGTTTGTTTGGAGGGCTCACCCATGAGGATCCCTAGGAGCATCTTAGGAACTTTATCGACATATGTTTACCTTTCAATTTCTGGGAAGTCTCTCAAGAGGTCATTAGGCTGAGGCTCTTCCCATTCTCTATCATTTGAGAAGCATTGAGGTGGCTAGTTGAGCTTCCTTAAGACTCGATCACTTCATGGGAAGAACTCGAAGATGTGTTCCTTGAATGATTTTTCCATCTTTCAAAAATGCTTAAGCTGAGAAGAAGTGTGGACTTCAAAATAATTGATGGTGAGCCATTGCATGAGACATGGTTGCAATATTGGAGATACTTGCTTCATTGGCCGAACCATGGAGTCCAGGACCACCTAATATTGCAATACTTCTACGTAATTCTTGATGCAATGAACAAAGGTATGGCTAAAAAGTTGGTATGAGATGGAATTATGAAGCAAACTTTTGTTGCTGCTCTTGAGGTATTAGATGACATGACTAAGATTAATCAATCTTACTATACAAGAGATTACCTTGTATCCTCTATGCATAGGGGTCTGTCTAAAGAAAAACTTGATAATGATTAAGAGAGAGATGAAAACAGGGTCAAAATGATGACTCAGTTGGATCTCTTGACTAAGCATATAATGGGAGATAATAACAAACGTGTTAATGTTGCAACTACTGCTGGAGATATGGTGTATGATAATGTACCATATGTAGAAGGATATAATGAAGAGGTATATAATATGGGTTATCAGATGATGGGTTCTCGACTGGCTTTTCAATGGCCACTCAGGAATCAAGGTTGGAACAATGGTGCCGGATGGTGAGATAAAGCATGGTTAGAACAACCTTAAGTTAGAGATTGGAGAGATCGTGATAGAGCAAAGGATAGGTATGTTCCACCCCATCATAGGGTAAAGGTTGCTGACCTTGTGGTGAACCCAAAAAACTTTTGGATTGAGGACAAGTTGACCTAAATCTTGAATAAGATTGAGGCCTCGGACAAAGTTTTAAAAGAGATTTAGTTCAATTTTCCATAGTTAAGTCAAATTGTGACTTCACTCTCAACTTCTATTAAGCACTTGGAGACTCAACTTGGTAATATCTCAGCCCATCTCAACCAAAGGCCGAAAAGAAGATTGTCTAATGACACAATGCCTTACCCTAAGAGTGCGGACTAGTAGTGTTTAGCTATCATGACATGCAGTGATAAAGTTGTAGAAGTTTTTAGCCCACACCTGTGGTTGAAAAAGGTAAGAAAGAATTGTAAGAAGAAGAAGGCGCTGTGAATGCTAATGATAATGATGATCTAGATGTGAATGAAATTGATGAGACTCTTGGCAATCCCAAGGGTAGTCAAAAAGATAAAGTTGGGGGTGATGCTATCACTGCTAAAAGAGCAGCCCGCAAGATTTCAAATCCAGTTGTGAAGTTGAAAGCTCCTTAGGTTAAGACCGATCCTTCATTCCCTCAAAGGTTGAAGAAGAAAGAGGATGATACAAAGTTTCAAAGATTCCTTTCTATATTTAATTCTCTATCCATAAATGTCCCATTAGTTGAGGCGATAACTAAAATACAGGGTATGCTAAATTCATGAAGGAGTTGGTAACCAAGAAGAGGACCTTGGAGTGTGAGATGATAAAGGTGTCTCATAATTACAGTGCTATCTTGGTAAAAAAAACAAGTTGCTAAGAAAGAAGAAGGTGCATTCACAATTCCCTTCACATTAGTGCTTACAAATTTAGCAAGGCATTATGTGATTTAGGTGAAAGCATAAATCTCATGCTCTTAGCCATACTTGAGGAGTTAGGGCTAGACATACCTTCGCCAATAATGATGCAGTTGCTTATGGTTGACCGATCAATCAAAAGACTGGTTAGAATTTTATATAGTATTTTGGTGAAGGTAGACAAGTTCATACTACTAGCTAATTTTGTAATCTTGGACTGCGAGGTAGATGTGGATGTACCCATTATCTTAGGTAGGCCATTCTTAGCTATCAGAGGGGCTCTGGTGGATGTTGAGAGAGGGGACTTAAGGTTTAGAGTGAATGAGAATAAGGTCATGTTCAACATTTATGGAACTTTGATGCTGGCAAAAGACCTCCAAGTAGTATCGGTGATAGATCGAACATGGGTGACTTGAAGATAGGAGGAACTATGTCGTACCATAATGTTAACTATGGTACTACTTGGGAGGCAACCCAAGGTGAGTATGTAAGCTTTTCTATTTGAATAATGGGTATTGTTAGGTATATGAAAAGGGAGAAATTGATGTGGAATGCTGAAAGGACAATCAGATAAATCAGTTCAATAGATCACCAAGTTGAGATGATGATCATCAATTTGACTGCCTTTTCAATTGTCTGATGGCTCTTGAGGTGCTATCAAATTAAGTGGTCTAAGTTACAAGTCGGTGAATCGCCGAACCAATTAAGTGATGGTCAATTTCACCTCCTTTTTTGACTAGAGTTAAGGTTTTATTTTTATTAAAAAAGGATGGTCTCCAGCAAAATTAGCATACCGCTGAAAGTGTTTGGTGGAGTGAATCGACATCACTAATTTATTATGCCTAACCGACCTATTAAAGGTTTTACACTCTCTATATTCCTTCCTTTTCACTTTCTTTTCAAGCCAACCCCTCCTATAGTATGTTTTTTTGATTTTTTTTATTGAACACTTCTCATCAACAAGAATTCCATTTGGGAAGCTCTCATCTCTAGTTCATCATTAAAGAAGTGTGTTCCATCCTTTGCTTTAGTTTCTTTTTGAAGAATGGTATTGAAATGATGAGGGCATGACAAGGGTTTTGTGAGCTTTTTAATCATGGTTTGTGGTTGAAATCTTCGTAAGAATCATGTGGGTGATGTGTTTTTATGATTCTAGAGCCCTATGCTTCATGTGTGCTTAGTTTATTTGGATTTTTGATTCATTGGAAAACCATGAAGTTGAATGTGCATGTGTTATGGGCTAGGTCTAGATTTGATAAATATATTTCCGAAAGGTTGAATGCTTGTAACACCCCTTATGTTTACAAGCTTGGGAAATTGGGAGTTAACATTTTTGATAACAGGTTGATCTTACGAGCCACTCTACGTCTAGTATATGCATCTATGGATCATAGGTGCACTCATGGAAAGTGCCCATTAAAATTAGAAAATTGAAAAAATTTTGTTAGTTGACTTACGAGTTAGCAGATGGACTATATAAAGAACCATGGTATGTCAATAAGTCTCATAGGTGGAGGCCTTGAGGAACTAAAAATTCATCTGAGTTTGGGGTCTCACTACAAAAGGTTCTACTGCCCGTAAGTTCATCTATGAGTCGTGCTACATGTTCATGGGTCAAACACTGCAATTCTAGTAGCTCAATTTTTGTGACACCCAGTTCTACGAGGCATGATACAAGTTGTAAGTTGATCAACGGTCCATAAAAGAGGTTTCGAAGATGACTCCGATGATTTTTATTGAAGGGTACTTTTTACTTTTCCAATCAATCTATGTGACACACTATAACTTTATGCTCCTATGTATCCATGTTTTAAGCCTTATTTGGTCTGGTTTGGGGTGTATTAGGTTCATGGGAGACTCCTAGTACCTAACGAGTCCAAGACTTCTCTAAGGATTGAGTTTTGGGTGATGGTTCATGCAAGGGTCAACTTTAAACTAGTATAACTCTTAGAATATTTGGAACTGAGTGGACCATGACATTTCAAACATAATCTTTTTGAGTTAGCTTTGCAACGCACTTCATTTTACCTCATTCTGATGTTGGATGAAGGAGTTATGACCGTTTTCGTGAGACCCTCCCGTGTAGTGAAGCCCCACGGCCACCCATACGGGCAGTGTGGCCTTGTGTGGGTCATGGGAAATGTCTAGGGCTGGTGAGGCTAATTCTTGATCCATGACTAGTGGCATAGGTCATGTGACTCACCACTGGTCGTGAGTGGGGCATGGAGGTGTTTTAGGAGGCTTGGCAAGGCGTGGGTGGCATTGGAAGCTAAGGCATGGGCCACGATTGCCTTGTACGGCTCATGTGAATGGGTATGGGCTGTGCGTCCTAGGCATGTGGTCGGAAGCAATATTTTCTTGTCTAAATGAGGTGGGACAGACCAGTAAATGGTCCGTGTAACACTATACAGTCCGTGAAAGTGGTTGTCAAAGTGACGTCGATGCTAACTTTTTCTCAAGTCTTCCAATTCCATTTTTCTATCTAAGTCTTGTCTCACGGGCACTCTATATGACCCATAGAGTTCCACATGGCCAGTGAAGTCTCCAGTGAGATGACACTTTGCTAATTTTTCTATTCAATTCCAAGCAACTCTAGAGCTAAGGTATGTGGGTTTCTTTCATGGGTTCCTTTAACCTATAATACCCAAGCTTCCTTTTCCTAAATTTCATAATTTAAATTTGAGTTTACAAATGGATTTACTAGTATGAACATGTTATGAACTATGTTAAAGCTATGTAAAGTTGTGACTATTTTGCTATGTTGTGAGCTATATATCTTGGATCTATTGTAAGGTTTGATAAAGGGTTTTGATATGAATGTCTTAGGGGTGTTGCAAGGTATGATTAAAGGTTTTACTAATCTTGGATCAAATGTTGGATTTGATGAGGGATTTTGATATGAATGTCTTAGGGATGTTGCAAGGTGTTCATTAAAGGTTTTACCACTGATTTTCCTGCATGATTTCATCTCTAAATTGCATGTTCTTTTACCCCCATTACACACCCCCAAGGTATTTGATAAAATGTCCGGTTATGGTTTATTGAGGAATTGAAGGTCCAAAGCATGTCTTATGTTATGAATGATGTTTTGATAATGAAGGAAGAGTATGTATATGATGTTATGATGATGATAAAAGGAAAGTATGTATATGATATCTCTCTATATAGTATTGGATTGACCATAGCCAATTGAGGGGTATGTCTCAATCACCATGGGAGGTAGTGTGTGACCATCCTCTAACCTATCAAGGGCTTTGTACCTTGGCACCAAGATGATGGGGCAGCATCATGACTAACCTATCAAGGGGTTTGTACCTTAGCACATCATTCATACATACCATATTGGTAGTATGTTATTCATTGCTTATGATTATGTATTTATACTATGTTGCCCATCTCCTATTGCGTTGCATCCTACATACTTAATACATTCAAATGTACTAACGCATACTCTATGCCTACATGATGTTACCATGTAGGAACCGAAGCTCCAATTGGTCATCATCATCCTCTACGTGGCTAGTGGTATCTATTCATGCTACTTGGTGAGTCCTCTTATGCGAGGGAAATGTCTATGCTCTTAAGTAATGTATTAAAGACTATCCTTCTTTTTGGTATACTTTTACTATGAGGGTGAGCATAGTTGCTTGTCTTACCCCCCGTTAAGTCCTATGTTAGAGGTGTTGTTGTGCAAGTTATATATTATGCTTGAGCTTTGATTTACTTATGATATTCAAGG
>DF357442.1:40975-54448 GCA_000787875.1 Solanum virginianum | reverse complement strand
GCATTCATCGGTCACATCTAGGTCCTAGGCTTGGGTCGTGACAATCTAAGTCCTAAACTATGTTGTTTAGGCTACTCTAACTACCCTAATCGACTTGACCTCTATAAAGTCCTATCCTAACTCATTCAAAGATTTTAATTCCCAAATTTCTCTCAAGGGTTCGGAATATTTCTCTTTCTAAGTCAAAGGTTCCATTGAAGCTAAAGCTTGAAGGTTTGACTAAGGATTTCCAAATTTTCTTCTTACATTCTAAGGACTCTACTTATGTTATTTAGGGTTTTATTCATGGATTAGTTTCATCTATGAAGTCCAATCCAAAACCTTTCTTTTTATCAAAATTCATGATGATTTCTATGGGATTTTAAGCTATGATTCCTAATGCATGGACTATGACTCCTATATGAAGACTATGACTAATTATGCATGACTTATCCAAGAAACAACCTCTCTACTTCTATGAGGTCGTGGTAAGGTCTACGTACATTGTACCCTCTCCAAACCCTACTTGTGGGATTCTACTAGGTATGTTGTTGTTTGTATATGATTTTCAAGAAAAAGTATGTGGTTTCAAAGTATGTATGATTAAGGCTTAATGATTTGATGTGGGTTCCCTTGATAATGATCTAATATGATTTTAATTGCTTGTTTTCTCTAAGAATCCTACTCAATTGCATGATTTTGACTCAAATATCTATGAACCCACTCTTAGCCCTAGTCTCATATGATAAAGCTATGTATTTCTATGCCTATGATCACAAGTATGAAAAGAATGTTTTAAATGATGATGATGATGATATTATGACCATGATCATGTTATGAAAGCTACGATGATTCTATGATAGAGTGATGAAACCTTAATATTTATGATGATGCTAAGGTGAAAATGTATACCCACACTATGATGAAAGCAAGTAGATAGACTATTCTTATGACATGATGTTAAGGTAGGTATCTCATTCACTATGTGACGACTAGGCCCCTAGGTTGGGCCATTACAAACTTAATCATTACACTTCGAATGAGATACACGGGAGCACCTTACCAAGCTATCTATGCATCTCAAGCATTCATAGGTAGTAAATAAAGACATAATGAGGAAAAACACAAGGGGAAAGGGGCTATGGGCCATGTTTTGCAACGAAGCAACATTAAAAGTAGAAAGCTTAGAAAAAAACATCATTTGTCCATAAGCATACCACTAATACATAAGGATGGATCTGATAAGGTCGATTTCCATAAAAAAAAAAGAAGATCCCAAAATAGATAATATAGAAGGTAAGCATCTCAAAGGGGACATAATTACATTGTTTGGAAATTAAAAAACACATAAAGGGTGGAAAGTAGGTGGAGACCCAAACTAAGGGCTCACCAAGAAAACATCTAGTCTTGAATGCCAACTACTAGCCACAAGTCAGTGGAGAAGTACCTATCCCTGCATTGTCAAATCATGCAGGCAAATATGCATTAGTACATTGTAATATACTACGTATATGAGATGCAATACACGCATGAAATTGTAATGCCATTATTATTAAACATAATATATATGAGTTTACATAAAATAAAGGAGTCATGAGATAAAACTTAAACATGCACAAGGAATATGGCATGAGATCAATATGAGATAGTGCATAAGAAAACACATAAAGTATAGGTGTATCATATGATCATATAAACTCGTGGGAATAGACCATAACCGAAAGTAAGACCACATGAGCTACTACGAGGAATACAATGAACTCCTTCCATTGGGAAAAGGACAATGCACTCCTTTCATTGGGAAAAGGGGAATCTACTTGCAAAGGTAGATATCCAAAACTTAGTAACTTTGCAATTACATCTTTCATTACTTTTGGGCCTACGTGGATCCACTAGCCTAACCTATAAGACTCCCATGGTGGCAGACAATTAGGGACATTGAGATTTAGCTTCAAGAGATCATGCCTCAACTAATGGGAAGAGTCCTAATCTCTAATCCACTCGGTGCTAAATCATCCCACGAAAATCATTAAAATATACTCTCAGAATCATAAGTAGTAATTATAGGAGTAGCTCAAACTTAAGAATCTTTCTTAAACATCTTTTAGGATACTAATCATTATATGTATATCTTTGGTAACTGTAACTTTGAAGCTCCTCGAAAATGCCCTGATCATAGTCATAATTCGTAGAAAACATTCATGAAAATAAGGCATGCTTACTTAATGAATGGAAAATTCATAAATCACATGTCTTAAAAGATTACCCTAAAAAGGAACATCAAAGTCACCCAACCTTAATCATATCGAATCCCATCATAACATCATCATCATACTACAAAATAGTTGTATATTGACTTACCAAAATAGTCATCGAACTTCATGAGTAGCATATGGTAACATAGAAATCATGAAATCATCATAAGCATGCACTTAGAATTTAGGAACTTAAAGAAAAGGTAAAATGCATAATATAGATCTTTATGGGTGAAAGGATACCTATAAATCAACTCACATACATGAGAAACTAGCGAGAATCAGAATTGAAGTCTTGGGGAAGAAACTTGCAAACCCTAGCTTGTTCTTGGGATTTTCAGTCAATCATGCAACTGAAACGACCCCAAAGAGTGCCCAAAAATGTGCCTTGGAAGTGGTCGGAATTGTATTTTTCATATATCTCAAAATCCGTGCATGATATCAAAAATTCTGCTACATATTCTTGTTTATGGTGTCAAATTTGGGGGGAAAAGGGTCTAATCCTGATTTTAGAGCAACCGTAGCGAATTTCAAAATTTCAAAGTGAGCTCAAAAATAGTGTTCAGGCGTGTCTGGGGCGCGATATGCCTCAATGTACTTTCCAGTCCATTTTTCTTGTCCGGTCCAAGACTTTTAACTCTTGGGCTTTAGTGTTTCCATATGAGAAAATACCTATACTTAGCCATTTTCACCCTCATATCATTCTAAACATTCCCCAATACTCATTCAAATACTTAGCCAAATATTTTACTCCTAAACTCCAGTCTCAAAACGCTTTCCAAATCTTAAGGATGGCACTCAAGCTTCAAGTCTCCATCTTCAATTTTCATCAAGTTCATCTCCAAAGCTAAGGTATGCGCGTTTCTTTCATGTGTTCCTTTCAGCCATGATACCCAAGCTTCTTTTTACTTAAATTTGCATAATTTACTCATGGGTCTTATTTATTATGAAAATCACTGCACACTATGTTAGGGTTTATGAAATTATGACTATTTTATTATATTTTGGGCTATGAATCTAAGATCTAATATGAGAATTGATGAAAGATTTTGATGTATATTGCTTGAGGGTGTTACCAAGTATCTATTGAAGGTTTTACATTGAATTTTCTAGCATGTTTCACTCTTGAATTGTATGGTTTTACACTAGCACTACACACCCTCTACGTGTTTGATAAAATGTCTGGTTATGGTTTCTTTAGGAATTGAAGGTCTAATGCATGTATTATGAGTTGAATGACTATATGATGATGATATGATGATGAAATAATGATGAAATGAATGTACGTATATAATATTCTCTATATAGTATTGGAATGTGACCATGCCTTACTCGGGGGTTGTGCGCCAGGTAACCTTGTCAAGGGGTTCGTACCTTGATAACCTATAGGGGCTTGTATTCCAGTACGACCAGTGGTACAGTGTGACTATTCATCAACCTTGTTGGGGATTTGTACCCATAAACCTATCAGGGGGTTTGTACTCCGGTGCCACGAGTGGTAAGGTGCAACTATCGGGGGTTTGTACTTCGGCACCGTGGGTGGTAGGGTGCGATGATCCACCAACCTATTGACAGGGTTTGTACCTCAATCACCAAAGGTGGTAGGTTGTAGTGATCCACCAATAATTTAATAGTCTCTTCCCACACTTATGTATTATGATCTATATAAATTGAATGAATTGCAAGCATGTTTTACTCTAGCATTGATCATACATACCATATTGTTAATATGCTATCTATTGATTATTATTATGCATTTTAACCATTTGTTATTATACTATCTATTCATTATTATTATGCATTTGACCATGTTGCCCATCTTTTGTTGCATTGTATCCCACATACTTAGTACATTCAAACGTACTAACACATACTCTATGCCTAAATAATATTACCATATAGGAATTGGAGCTCCATTTGATCACCTTTCTCATCCACGTGGCTAGACAGATTATTCAAATTAGCTTTTGATGAGTCCTCATGTCCAGCGACAATATCTATCTTCTATCATGCTTATGTATAGACTACATATTATATATTTTAGGATACTTATTGTCATTACTATAAGGGTGAGCCCAGTTTCTTGTCTTGGCCCTTGCGAAGTTCCATGGCTAGAAGTGTTGTTCGACAAGTTGTGTATTATGCTTGAGCTTGACTCATCTATGAAGTTTAAGTACTATTCTCTCTTTCTCTCTCGCACCCTCAGTCCCAATTCCCCTTGTTTATGCTTATCTTCTATTGTCATTTTTAATTGCTTCTGCGACCAAGGATGTGTAATGATATGTTATAAGGCCTTTTTGGGGTTCTTTCGGGTTCCCCATTCGCCAGTCACGTCTAGGCCCTAGGTCCGGGGCGTGATAACAACATAAGCTATATGGATACATTAGCTAATTCACAAACCTATGGTGGCAACATAGTTATGGGACAATGGTTATCTACCAAGGTCCTCTTTGTACTAGGCCACAATCTCAAGGAATACTCAAATCATACTTATAGTCATAATATGCAAAGCATCATAACATCATAATATTTTTATAGAGTAGCTCTTCAAAATCAAAGCTTCACAATATCAAGATAGGGCTTCATATCATTCATGATTTTCACAATATTCTCATATTGCATAGCATGCATAATAGCCCTTCAAATTCATAACATTCATAATTTACATGTCTTGCCAAAAGGCTCTCATCAACATGGAAGCTAGGTGCACAACTTTAATTAAACATGGTGGGTATGCATATATACTCAAAATCATGCATGTAAAGATTTAGGACATGAGAAGAGTAAATAAGGTCCTTTTCAAATCATTCAAAGTAACACACCATAACACCATAAAACTTAGTTAGGGCTTCCTTAACCCTCATAAAAATCCATA
Source organism: Solanum virginianum (assembly GCA_000787875.1). NCBI lineage: Eukaryota > Viridiplantae > Streptophyta > Magnoliopsida > Solanales > Solanaceae > Solanum > Solanum virginianum. The sequence goes on along the minus strand of DF357442.1, from coordinate 49,339 downwards.
AATTTCACATGGTAGTTCAATCCTATATAGTATAAAAAGGTAGAATACCATAAATCACTTCATAATGTATATAAAAGAGTTCATAAAACTTCCATAAATTTTCATAACCTGAAAACAGATGAGGAAGAGGCCACAGAGCTCTCCACAAATAAAAACCCACAAATCTTGGTGTGATTGGATTTGGAAATCTCGTGGATGAAAGAGAAGAAACCCAAAACCCTAGCTTGTTGTCTTCTCTTGAAGGCCTTGAAGAATTTGAGAGCATTTTGGGATGAATTTAGACTTAAGGTATTTTGAGTGAAGGAAAATGGGGCAGAATAGCATTATTTAGGGCTGATAAGAGGTTATTTGGGGGTTAAAATGATGTGGTATAGGCATATAATAATAAGAAAGGTCCAATTTTCCCTTTATTAAAACATATTTGAGTTGGACGATGAGACCCAATTATAAGTTGTGGTCCATTCCATGGGTCGTGAGAAAGAGGGCATTGTCTGGTAACATTTTGAATCCTTAGAGATTTCATCTGAATATCATCCCACGACAGGACTTATAGCTCTTTAGTCAAAGTACAGGCCTTGTATCTCATATACCCAACTTCAGAAACCAATATATTCACTAACTCTTGCTATTATTCAACGAGCACAAGCTACAACTCGTGGAACACTTACAACCTGTAGGCCCCTTCGTTAAACCCACTAATACTTAGAAAATTTCCAAATTTTATTTTTTAGACATTTTTACACCTTCCAACATGTGGGGCCTTATAATATCTCTCCTTGGGAATATTTTTCCTTGAATGTGCTAAATGTAGGCTCTACGGAAAAGAATACATGCATCATCTGCAAAATGCACCATATACATCATGAAAACTTTTCAAACTATTCTTCAAAAATCATTTATAATGCAACCTCAAAAATCACATAACTATACATAGATGACATGAAAATGACATGAAAGAATGGGGAGGTTCTCAAGTAGGAAAAATCATAGTACCTCAAGCATTTTTAGAGTGGAAAAATATAGGGGTATTGCTTCTTCACATTGACTTTGACATCCCAACAAGCACTCTCCACTTGTTGGTTTCTCCAAAGGCCTTTGACGGATGCATATCTTTATTTCTAAACCTTTTTACTTGTCTATCCAAGATTTCCACTGAAACTTCCTCATAAGTCAAATTCTCTTCAACATTAACCACCTCTAAGGGCACAATAGAATTTGGATCTCTAACACACTTCCTCAACATAGAGACATGGAAGACCAGATGAACCATGATCATCTCCATGGGCAACTCTAATTCTTATGCAACTTTACCAACATGTTTCAAGATCCTATAAGGCCCTACATACCTAGGGTTCAACTTTGTTTTCTTGCCTAAATGAACTACACCCTTCATTGGCAAACCTTCAAGGACACCCAATCATCAACTTTGAATTCAAGGTCTCTTCTTCTAGTGTTGGAATAGGACCTTTGCAAACTTCGAACCATTTTTTATCTTTTCCTTATCATTATCACCTTCTCTAAAGCTTCGACAACGAAATTCGTACCTAACAGAGCCATCTCCCCCACTTCAAACCACCCAACTATGGATCTACAATATCTACCAATAGAACCTTTAAGGTAGCTATTATGATGCTAAAGTGATAGCAATTGTTATAAGCAAACTCAATAAGTGGAAGATGCTTATCCCAACTACCCTTAAACTCTAAGACACAAGCCCTAAACATATCCACAAGGGTTTGAATGGTTCTTTTAGCTTGACCATATATTTGTGGGTGAAAGATCATGCTAAGATTAACTTTAGTAACAAGGCCTCTTGGGACGGATTTCTAAAAGTGTGAGGTGAATTGAGCACCAAGATCCAAAATAATAGCCAACGAAACCCCAATCAATCTAACAAACTCATGAATGTACAACTTGGCATAATATTCAACACTATAAGTTATCTTCATCGGTAGGAAGTGAGTCGACTTTGTCATTCTATCAACAATAACACAAATAGTATCAAAGTGCTTCTTAGTCTTAGGCAAACCAATCACAAAATCTATGTTGATTTCTTCTCAATTCCAAGTAGGGATCTTTATATCTTGTGCTAGGCTACCTGGCCTTTGATGTTCAACTTTGACTTATTGGAAATTATTGCAACCATCTACAAACTTGGCAATGTCTCTTTTCATACCACCCCACTAAGCCATCGACATCGAGTACACATAATCTACCTTGGTACCTAAGAACACCATCTCCCCCTTGGGAGAAAACCTCCACCTTGCTATACTTCACCAATGACTTTGATTCCACCAAATTGCGGTCAAGGTCATGTTTGGATTTGACCTCTTCCACTAAGGAAGACTTAGAAACATCTATAACCACCTAATGATTGCTTAATCCTACAACTCGAAGGAAGCGGGAATGGTCGTCATCAGTATATTACCCAATAATAGAGTCAAGGTTGAATCCCATAGGGAGTGGAGGTTTGAGATTTAAAATATTTCATTGAGTTAAGCAATTGTAGGTTTGAAATGGAGAATTACAAAAATTAAATATTTAGATTCAGCAAACTACAACAAAATTAGCTATTAATCAATAGATATATAGAAGTGTTGGGGATGTGAAAATATGGGATTAGATCTACTAAACTGGGTCTAAATATCTAACTAATTGAGTTAAAGATAAGTGAATAGGCTAGGATGCTGGTAACCTCAATTCAATTACGGCACCATGGTATTTGATATGATTCAATTATGATATCATACGTGGATAGCTCTAGGACATGCCTGGCCTGGAGAAATCATAGGAAACCACCTACTACCTTAGCCATTGAACCCATAGTTATGGCAATCAACTGAAACCCTAAAAGGTTTCCAGCTAATACATCCATTCCACACTCTAAGTACTCAGATTAAAGCAATAATCAGAGATCTGAAGTAAACCCCAAGTTTGCAACCTTAGGATTATAGATGCAACTTAGCAATGGATATAAATTAACTCAAATTAACAACAATTTAATTAAAATATCAAAGATCTAACATTAGAAATTGAAAACCCATACTATTAACACACCCAACATGGGGGTTTTCGCCAAGTATCCTAAAAATAAAGATTCAATAACAATTTTAACAGTTGAGTTGTCACGATGCAAGCCTAGGTCCTAGACATACTGGCGAATAAGGAACCCAAAGGAACCCTAAAAAAGTCTCATAGCATATCATTACACATCCTTGGTCGCGGAAGCAATATAAAACATCATAAGAAACATGAACAAGGAGAAATGGGACTAAGGGAGAAAAAGAGAGTTTAATACTTAAATAAAATAGATGTGTCAAAGCTCAAATGTAATACATAACTCGTCCAACAACACCTCTAAACATAGATACTTAGCGGGGGCCAAGACAAAGCAACCGGGCTTACCCTCATAGTTAAAATAGCAATAAAGAAGAAGGAATAAATATGTGACATAAGAAACATAGACCAACATCATTATTATAGAGGACTCACCAAAGGCTAGCTTGAACAATCCGTCTAGCCACAAGAAGAATTAATAGGAGCTATGGTTCATACATGGTAACATCATGAAGGCATAGAGTATGCTTAGCATGTTTGAATGTACTAAGTATGTGAGATGCAATGCAACAAGAAATAAGCTTCATAATCAGCATGCATAACAATGGACAATAGGCACAATATAGCAATATGACATCTATGATCAATGATAAGTAAAACATGCTTAAGTAACCCATGCTCATATAGGATATCATATGTGTAGAAGAGACCGAACTAGATTTCCAAGGTATAAACCCCTTGGCGGGTTAGTGATGTTGCCACCCCATCATTTAGGTGGATGAGTACTAACCCTCATCTAGGTTGATGATGATGCCACCACATCACCCTGATGGATGAGTACTAACCCTCACATAGGTTGATGAGTACTAACCCCCATCTAGGTTAGTGATGTTGCCACCCTATCACTTAGGTAGATGAGTACTAACCCTCATCTTGGTTGATGAGTATTAACTCCCATCTAGGTTAGTGATGTTGCCACCCAATCACTTAGGTGGATGAGTACTAAGCCTCATCTAGGTTATTCAGGCGCTAGACCCCCCCCCCTCGAATAGGGCATGGCCTATGCAATACTTTACATAGGATTCATCATAGGCTCTAATGCAATACTTCATATAGGAATAATCATATACATAAGCTCCTCTCATCATAATAACATCATTCATATCATATCTCATGCCTTGGACCTTCAATCCCTCAAGAAACCATAGCTGGACATTTTATTAAACACCTTGGGTGTGTATAGAGATGAAATCCTGTAAGAAAATCCTTTGTAAAACCATCAATCAACACCTTGTAACATCCCTAAGATATTCACATCAAATACTCCTCATCAAATCCAACATTAGATCCAAGATTTGAAGCTCAAGACATGCTAATACAATCATACTTTCATGAACTAAAATCACTGTGCAGTAAATTTCTCAATATACAAGATCCACATGTAAAATCAACTTTAAATCATGCAATATTAATAAAAACGAGACTTAAGCACCATGGGTGAATGGACCCAATGATTCAACACCACATACCTTGACTTTGCAGAACCCTTGAAGAAGGTTGGAGATGGAGACTTGAAGCTTGAGTGATATCCTTGAAGAAATACTTAAGATTGGTCTTGAGTTTGGGACTTGAAGTTAGGGTGAAATATGGGTCTAAGTGTTTGGGTGAATATTGGGGAATGTTTAAGATGATACGAGGGTGAAATAAGGCTAAGTATATGTATTTTCAAGTGTGGGAACCCTTAAGCCCAAGACTTACAAGTCTTGGACCGAAAAAATTAAGACAAGCACAAAAAAAAACATAGCGGCACGTCGCGGAGGTAAGGCGGAATTGCCACTGGAAATTGCATTTTCTGCACAAACGAGTTCCACGAAAATGGGCGTAAATTCTTCATCCGAACTCAGAAAGAGGTAAAACCAAGTGCGTTTGAAAGCTAATTCAAAGGGCTTTAAGTTAAAGGGTCATCAACCACCTAGTTCTTTGTGTACTAAGAGATATGCCCTTCAAAGTTTACCCCCTTAAATAGCGTTCTTTGCAATTTTTGGATTTTGATATGGTTGCTCTAAAATTTGGGTTAGACCCATCTCCCACTCAATTTGACCCCCTAAAAAAGAATATAAAGTTGGATTTTCAAAATAACAAACAAAGTTTTAGATATATAGAAATTATGATTTTGTATACTTTCGAGGCACATTCTCAGGCACTTTTTTAGGTCGTTACAATATCTACCCCTTGGGAACATCCGTCCCCTAATATCCAAGAAATGTACGAGAGAAGAGTAATCATGAATAGGTCAGTCTCAACAAGAATGCAACAACACACTTTAAAACACCATTTTCAAAACCTTCAACATAAGTGTAAAATCATCATAAACTTGTAATGCAACATTACATTAAAAACACCATTTTCGAAATCTCAACGTAAGTGTAAAATCATCAGAAACTTGCCAACTTAAACATGAATGCACATGAATGACATAGGGGCTGAAACATAGGACTTGGAATCATAGAAAGGACTTGGAATGTCATCATAAGCTTGAATAGAGTGAAAGAGATATGGATATCGCTTCTTCATCTCCACAGCGGCTCTCCGAGAAACACATACATATAGACAACTCTTCCAAAGGGCCTTGATGGACGCTACATCATTATCAATCAATTTCTCCACTCATCCATCCAACACCTCCACTGGGACCTCCTTCTAAGCCAACTTTTCCTCCACCTCACCCACAACTTCAAAGAGTTCTATAGCACTAGGGTTACCAACACATCCCCTCAACCTAGAAGCATGACAGGCTGGATAAACCATACCCCTACCATAGGTAATTCCCAAACTTATGCAACCTTACTTACCTCCCTCTACAAGCTCTAAGGACTCATAATCCTCAACTTGATTGTCAACCTTGAATACACCTAGCCCACTTGGTACCATAACCACCATCTCCCCCTTGAGAGACAATATCCACTCTATCATCTTCTAACCAGAAACTTCCAACCCTAATAAGGCGGAATCAAGGCCTTGCCTAATCTAGACCTCTTAACCAAAGATGGTTTGGAACCATCAAGAACACTATATTACATTGCTCATCTTCCTTCAACCTAACCCCTTATCTAGCCAACCAATTTACCCCATTAGTCTCCTCTTTGCCACCATTATCCACATATACTAGGCTACCCATAGGCACCCCACTTAGAGTACCAACCACAACATTAGCCTTACCTGGAAAACTAATGTACACTCATACCATATTCCTTAAGGAGCTCTAACCACCTTCTTTCTACCCACAATGCCCACCTATCATATTTAGTAAACAACCTCTCATCCTCCAAGACTTGGAACACTACCCCCTGAATAATTCACAAGCTCTAAACAAATCAATACCCCATCATAGAGACTACCACAAACATATCCAGGTAGGGTTTTAAGACCCTAATCATGAAACCCATAAACACAACACATGCATAAGCCATCCAAACAACTCCACCAATATTCAAAATGCTCACTCCTAGTCCGAAAAGGACACTTAGGGATATCACCTACCCACATCCTCACTTGGGGACGAATCCCGAACCTTTTATGTGATCACAATATTTTCATAACCAACTTTTTATCAAAATCATACCATAAAACGAAATTGGGCTTACCCATAACATAATTTTTTCAAAATAATCCATGTACATGAATGCATATACTATGAGTAATAAGGAAATTGACATGGGTAATTAAGATTCTATTTTAAATCAACATTTATAAGATGCAATACATGACATAAGAAACATAGACTAACGTCCCTAAAATGGAGGAGTCATCAAAGGCTAGCTTGAACAATCCGTCTAGCCACAAGAAGTATCAATAGGAACTTGAAAACATAATTAATTCCATATTTAAATCCATAGTGAAATCTCTCATGCATAAATGACTTCAAAAGAGGAACATGCATACTTATAACTTCATAAACCCAAAGTAAATCCTTAAATAGCCTTGATAGCCTATATTCATCATGAAGTCACTTGACTTGTAAAACATGTACATGTCTTGAGAATTCTTAACTTGGCATTTCATCAAATACTTGGTGGGCACAGATGAGGACATGTTCAAATCATGCAAAATGCAAGAGTATAGATCATGAAATAATAAAATTAATGCATCTTAAAATCATATAAATCAGCCCACCAACATCATGGTAAAACCCCATCATGGGTAACTTGTAAATCATATAGAAACTTCACAATAGTTCATAGATTTCATAGCTTGAATCATGTATAGTCTCAATAGACAAAGATCACTTCATAGTATAAGTTCAAAATAGATATTCATGCATAATCAACAATATTTGATAAAATTCCAACATATTTCATACTCATATTTCATAATAATAGATACCCACAAGAAATACATCTTCAAATCATGCAATTTTTCATAAAAAGGAAAATTGGGCTTCATGGGTGACTGGAACCTATGAATGAAACCCACCTAGACATGAATCCTGCTAGCACCAAGGGATAACACAAGAATTAGCAACTCCCAGACCTATCAAATCACCCTACTTAAAATGTCTATCAAACATGGCCTTACCTAGGGTCAACTAAGTCATAGGAGGAATAATAGAAGAGAATATACTCACAACCCCCAGTAATAGCCCACTAAACCCAAGAGGTTTCTAATACTCGGAAGTCAAGGTTTAGGATAACACGTAATCACCTTTATCTTACTAAAGTCCACCTTAATACCATCATCGAGCACCATGCAACCTAGGAAGGCAACCTCTTACCACCAAAATTCCCATATCTCCTACTAGCACCCAACCTTCTTCCTTGAACTCGTAGTACTACTCTCAAATGATTCACATGCACTACCTCATTAGGGAACGAACCATATTATCATCACCAAAACCACCATAAACCTATTAGGGTAAGGATTAGAGATCTTACTCATGAGACTTATAGGCATAATCGGTGTACTAGTCAAACCAAGGGACATTACCCCAAAATTCAAAATATTGGAAAGGACATTCAAAGCCTCATCTATCAACAACAAAAATTCTATAGACAAAACAACTTAGGTTCAACACCTCCATTTCTCACAACATGACAAATGCAACCCCTTAAAGACCAATTGTACCTTAAGTCAAGAATGGACCTACCTCCCTTGCTACCACTTGACAACCTCCCACTTAAAGACGGGTTCATTAGGGAGTCGAATTCTAACTCTACGGGTCTTACCATCCATGGAGACACAAAATGCATGCAACTATTCCATCCCAAGTACAACATCACAATCCACCACATCAAATCCAACAAGCCACTA
>DF357442.1:12824-28179 GCA_000787875.1 Solanum virginianum | reverse complement strand
CCAAGTGAGAATCATACTTTAAGAGGTTTCGAACTTAAAGGAATACTCCCTAAGACTCATGGATCCTTGTTTGAGGTCCATTAAACTCTGACATATTTGCTTCCCTTAGCTCCATGGGAAAGAAACGATTGAGGAAGGCAGGCTTGAATTCTTCCCAAGAGGTAGGCTCCCCATTCCCTCTCTCCCTCTTCCATTGAACAAACCACAATCAAGCAACGCCCTTTAGTTGATAGGCCGCTAGTTTCGCTTTCTCTTACAAGCTTACCCCCATAATATCAAGAACTTTGTACACTTCATCAATGAATTCTTGGGGGTCTTCTTCAACTTTGGAGCCATAGAACTTCAGAGGATTCATTCTTATGAAACCCCTCACCCTTGAAGAAAGGGTAGGAGCATGAGGAGCTTGAGCTCCTTGGTTGGCCACGGCCCTTGCCAATAAAGCAACCACATTCTAGGATTCAGCATGTGTGGCCCCTCCTCCTTAGGGGACTTATGGAGTAAGAGAGTCAGGTTCAACCACGGTAGTAGGAGCTCTTTATGCCACTCTTCTTTGAGGCATGATCTAAAATAGCAAAAAATCATCCATTAGGAATAGGAAGTCTCAAATTAACTCCAAAAAAACTACATAGAATATAAAGAAATAAATCATTCCTAAAATATCTCATAGCCTCTTATTCATAGTTGTCGCGCACTTTACAACCATGAACAAGACTCTAATTGATGAAGTGTTTTAGATTTCTAAGGACTATTTACATACCTAGTGCTCTGATACCAAGCTTTGTCACAACCCAAGCCTAGGGCCTAGGTGTAGTAGGATGAATGGGGGAACCGAAGGGACCACCAAATAAGCCTCTTACGCATACATGGCACATCTTTGGTTGTAGAAGCATAACTAAACAGCAGACACATAAATTCTAGGGGAAACGAGACTTTGGACTCAAGCTATGGGGATGTTATAGTGAAGAGGATTAGCATGAGCATAGAGGAAATAATGTCTACTAGGCGTGTAAGTGTGGCTCACACTATGGGGTATTAGGGACTTAGGATTTCTATCTCATCAACAACATACAACAAGCATAAGAAGGGGATAAGAACTGAGGAAGCCTTCCATAATACATAGACACAATAAAAGTCAAACTCAGAACATACAAATTCCTATCCAACAAAACCACTAACAAAGAGTGGAACAGGGCCAAGACATCTCCTGGGCTCACCTCAAAAGATAAATATCCATAATAGACAAGTCTTAATAAAGCATGAAAGTAAGTGGACATTATCCTTGAAATGGAGGACTCACTAAAAATCTTCAATCGATCCACTTAGCCATGTGGATGAGGAGGATGAATAGGAGCTATGGTCCCTACATGGTTAGATCATATAGGCAAAAAGTATGTGTTAGTACTTGGAATGTATTAAGTATGTTGTGTGCAATGCAATAAAAAACATAAGCCATAATTAAACAATATGCATATTCATAATCAATGGTCATAAGCTCAATATGACATGAATGTTCAATGCCTTAGTGAAAATATGCATAAGGAACCATCTAGTCACATAACATATCATACATAGATAGGAAGGGACCATAACCGACATGTAAGACTAACTGAGTTACTACCTGGAATCCCGATGTTCACTCCACACCAGACTTGGAGTGGTTTACTTTACCAAGGTAAAACTAACACTCATCTTACGAGAACTCCCCTATTTTAGAAAGTGCTTCATAAGCAACTTACAAGAACGTTACCCTTTCTATTTAACATATGATAAGAACCATATAAGAACCATAGGGGAACACCACTCTGTTTGGTATTTAATTAACATGTATCATATGAGAACACAACCCTTTTTGGTCAATCATGCAACACAAGCTATATGGATCTACTAGCTAATTTATAAACCTATGGTGGCAAAATAGTTATGGGACAATGGTTATCTACCAAGGTCCTCTTAGTGCTAGGTCACAATCCCAAGGAATACTCAAATTATACTTAGTCATAATATGCAAAGCATTATAATATCATAATATTTTCATAGAGTAGTTCTTCAAATCCAAAGCTTCATAATATCAAGATATGGCTTCATATCATTTATGATTTTAACAATATTCTTATGTCATGCCCCAAGCCAAAGGCATAGATGCAATAACGTGAATGGGAACCCAAAGGGATCCCAACCAAGTCTCTTAAGCATGCAAAGCATATCCTTGATTTTTACAGAAGCATAAAAGAGAACAAACATATAGGAAATGATTTCTAAGGGAAACGGGGCTTTGGACTCACACTATGGGGATGTTGTAGTGAAGAGGATGAGCATGAATCATATAGCAAATAATTTCTAAGGGGAGGGTAACTATGACTCACACTATAGAGGCAGTTAGGGACTTTGAATTTCCACCTCTTCACTATCATCAAGCATTTAACATAAAAATGGAGTATAGGGCTAAGGGATATCTTCATAATACAAAGCATAGGGAGTCGAGCTCAATCATACACAACCATCACAATACCCAACAACACCTCTAATCATGAATGGAACGGGGGCCAAGACATCTCCCTGGCACACCCTCAAAGGATAGTGCAGGCATGAAAGTAAGTGAAATTTTATCCCCGGATGTGGAGGACTCACCAAGCAATCTTCAACTGGAATGTTTAGCCATGTGGAAGAAGAGGATGGTAAGGAGCTCTGATTCCTACATGGTTAGATCATGTAGTAAAAAGTATGTGTTAGCACTTGGAATGTACCAAGTATGTAGGGTGTAAATGCATCAAAGATCATAAATCATAAGTAATCAAGATGTGTCATTATAAACAATGGATATAGGCTCAATATGTCATGAGAGGCAATTTCCTAGAGAGATATGCATAAAAAAATTATCAAATCACATGACATCATATACAAGTGGTAAGGGACAATAACGGACATATAGGACCAAGCGAGCTACTACTTGGAACTTCGACTATCACTCCACATCAGAGAAGGAGCGGTCTACTTTGCCAAGGTGGACCTAATACTATCCTTATGCCATGGCCTTTTCAGAAAGTGCCACCCCCTTATGGCATAGCCTTCTTTGTGGGTTACACATTTTATCTTTACCTAATGGCATAGCCTTTTTGGTAGGTTCAACAAATATCCATACCTTACGGCATTACCTATTCGGTAGGTATAAGCCCACATAGAGAATTAATGTCGTAAACCTATGGTGTCACATAGTTCAGGGACCATGAGAGACTTCCAAGGTCCTCTCAATGCTAGATCACAATCACACAGAATACTTGAAACATAGACATAGTTATAGAATGCATAGTCTCAAAATATCTTAGTATCATTCTTGGAGTAGCTCATTAATCATAACTTGTAACATCAAAGTTAGGGCTTTACATAATTCTCATCAGTCATACCAGGCTCATAAGCTCATTGCATACTTGTTAGCTCCCTTGTTAGTCTCAACATTCTTATCATACATATCTTGCCATAACGCATTCATGACTTAAGAACTTGGCATGCATCTTTAAATCAATTCATGGTGGGTACATGTACATAAGCTTGAAATCATACTATTCGTAAATTAATGCATGAGAGGAGTATAATAAAATCCTTAAACATTATTCAAAATAATCCACCCATCAACATGAGAAAATTTTATTAGGTCACCATCAAATTCTCACAAAAAAAATCATAGGTTTCATATGATATTGCATGACATGAAAATGTACTAGGATAACCATCATAAAATACTTCATATGATCATCATAAGAGTGATTTCATAAAAATCATCATGTATTACCATAACTTGAGAAATCACAAGGAGAAGAGAATTGGTTGAGATTGCGGAGGAAAGCTCTCCACAATCAAAACCAACATACATTGCCAACTAAACAAAGAGGAAATCTGATTTGGAGGTGAAGAAACCAAAACACTAGCTTGCACTCTCCTTTGAAGACCTTGAAGAACTTAGGAGGTGTTTGGCACTTAGAGTTTTTTGGAATGAGGAGGAATGAGAGGGATTAGGGTTAAGAGGGCTGATAAAAGGTCCATTGGAGCTCAAAACAACATAGCATAGGCTTAAAATGTTATGAAAGGACAAAATTGTCCCTTTTAAAATATGGCCGGACAGGACTATAAGACCCTGTTTACGAGCTGTAGTCCATTTTATGGGTCATAGATAGAGGTTTTGTCTAATAGTCTTTTAAACTTTTAGAGATCCTTCTCTGATTCGTATTCCACAACACAATCTATGGCTCATAAAAGATTTTACGGGATGTCTAATGAGTCGTAGACTAAATCCCCAAAAAATCCTAATTTCACCAAGTCTACCCCCAGGTTCTACGAACCAACTTACGAGTTGTGCAATGACTTACGGCTCGTAAAACCCTCTCATAGAAGCTGACGGTCCAAAAAGTTCCAAAGCTTATATTATTGCATTTGTCATTCTCCACATAGGTGGGGTCTTACAATATCTCCCTTTGGGAATATTCATCCTTGAATGTGATAAGGCAAGCACTAAGGAATGGAATAGATGCTTCATATGCCAAATGCACCATATACCAAAATAATCCAACATATGCACCATTAAAATCTTCAAACCATGTCTCAAATAGCACTTACAATGCAACCTCAAAAATCACATAACTATGCATAATTAACATGAAAATGGCATGCAAGAAAAAGAGGCTCTAAAATAGGAAAGATTGTACTACCTCAAGCTTGATTAGAGTGGAAGAAGTAGAGATATCGCTTCTTCATACCAGCTTCATTTTCCCAAGTGGCACTTTCTACATGTTGGTTCCTCCAAAGGACTTTGACGGAAGATACATCCTTGTTTCTCAACCGCTTGACTTGCATATCCAATATTTCTAACAGGACTTCCTCATAAGACAAGTACTCTTCAATATTTACCATTTCTATGAGCACAAAGGAACTAGCGTTCCCAATATATTTTCTCAACATGGAGACATGAAAAACCGGATGGACCATATTTATTTCCATGGATAACTCTAATTCATATGCAATTTTACCAACACGTCTCAAGATATGATAAGGCCCTATGTACCTAGGACTTAATTTCCCCTTCTTGCCAAAGCAAACCACACCCTTCATTAAAGAAACCTTCAAATACGCCCAATCTTCAACTTCAAACTCAATGTCTCTCCTTCTCATGCTTGGCATAGGACTTTTGCTAACTTTAAGTTGCCTTCAATCTCTCCCTTATCACCCTCGCCTTCTCCAAAGCCTCTATAACTAGATCTAGACCAAAAAAGTCATTTCTCCCACTTTAAACCAACTAATTGGGGATCTATAATACCTCTCACACAGAGCATCAAAAAGAGTCATCCCAATGCTAGAGTGGTAGCTATTATTGTAGGCAAACTCAATGAACGGGAGTTCTTCATCCCAGCTACCCTAAAACACCAAGACGCAACCCTAAGCATATCCTCAGGAGTTTAGATAGTCCACTTAGCTTGGCCATCCGTTTATAGGTGAAAGGTTGTTCTAAGTTTGACTTTAATGTCAAGGCCTTTTTTGAAGGAACTTCAAAAGTGTGATGTGAATTGAGCACCGCGATCCAAAATAATGGCCAATGGAACCCCATGCAATCTCACCAACTCATGAATATATAACATTGTGTAATCTTTGGTACTATAGGTTTCCTTAACCAGTAGGAAGTGAGTCGACTTCTTTATTCTATCAATAATCACCCATATGGAGTTAAAATGCATTCTAGTCTTTGGCAACCCGATTACAAAGTCCATGTTGATCTCTTTCCACTTCCAAGTAGGAATCTCTATATCTTGAGCCAAACCACCTAGCCTTTGATGCTCAACCTTGAATTGTTGGAAAGTATGGCAACCAGCTACAAATTTTGCAATGTCTCTCTTAATACCACTTCACCAATACATTTCTCTCAAGTGTTTATACATCTTGGTAGAATCGGTGCAAATAGAATAAGAAGAGTTATGGGCTTCTCTCAAGATTATACCTCTCAAGTCATCAACATTGGGTATGCATAACCTACCTTGGTACCTTAGAATGTTATCTCCCCTTTGGGAGAAAACCTCCACTTTGCCATCTTTCACCACTGACTTCATCTCTATCAAAGTGGGGTGCAGGTCTTGTTTTGATTTAACTTCTTCAATCAAGGAGGAGTTGGAACTATCTATTACCACCGTACCACCATTTTTGGCCTTATTCAATCTAACTCCCAACCTAGCCAACTGATGGACCTCTCTTGCCAATTCCTTCTTCCAATCCTCAAGATGAGCTGCGTTATCCATGGACACCCGACTTAGGGCATCGACCACAACATTAGTTTTTCCCAGATGGTAGTGCATACTCATGTCATAATCTTTAAGGAATTCTAGCCACCTTCTTTACCTCAAATCCACCTTCTTCACCTCAAATTTAAGTTTCTTTGTGTGAACACATATTGGAGGCTCTTATGGTCGGTGAACACATCTACATGAACCCCATACAAATAGTGACGCTATATCTTTAGGGAAAATAACATGGCCACTAGCTCAAGATCATAGGTGGGGTAATTAAGCTCATGTAACTTTAGTTGCCTAAAGGCATAGATGATGACCTTGCCATTTGTATCAATACATATCCAATCTAATCCTTGAAGCATCACAATACACCACGAATCCCTCCACCTCTTCAGGTAGAGCCAAAATAAGAGCAGACATAAGCTTGTCCTTCAATGTTTGAAAACTTCTTTCACATTCATTGGTCTATACAAATTTTGCCTTCTTTTGGGTTAATTATGTCAAAAGAGGAACAATCAAGAAGAAACCATTCACAAACCTTCAGTAGTAACCAGCCAAATTAAAGAAGCTCCTAATGTCCGTAGGAGTCAGGGGTCTAGGCCAATTTCTTATTACCTCCATCTTTTTCCAATCTACCTTAACCCCATCACCCGATACCTCATGACCCAAGAATGTAACTTCCTTCAATGAAAACTAACATTTGTCGAATTTAGAAAAGAGCCTTTCTTCCCTCAATGTTTGCAACACCCTCCTCAAATGTTTTGCAAGCTCCTCTTCATTTCGGAAGTAAATCAAGATGTCATCAATAAATACCACAATAAACATATCAAGGTAGGGTTTAAAGACCCTATTTATGAGATCAATAAATATTGTCGGAGCATTGATTATGTTGAAGGACATTACTATGAACTCAAAATGCACATATCTCATCTGGAAAGCCATCTTGGGAATATCACACTCCTTTACCTCAATTGATGATACCCGAACTGAACGTCAATATTTGAGAGGTGAGTTGCCCATCCTTTTTTCTAACAAACAATATTGGTGCACCCCAAGGTGACTTACTAGACCTTATGAACCCCCTTTCCAACAAAATTTTTAATTGATCCTTTAATTCTTTTAACTCCACCAGACCAATTCGATAAGGAGGAATGGAAATGGATTGAGTATCAGGGAGGAGATCTATAAAGAAATCTATCTCCATTAGAGAGTGATACTGGGAAGTTCATCGGGGAAGATATCAAGTAACTCATTGATAATTGGGACCGATTCAATAAGAGGGACCCCAGACTCAACATCCCTAATCCATACAAGATAATAGATATAACCTTTAGAAATTAACTTTTGTGCCTTACGATAAGAGATGAATCTACCCTTGACCACCGAATCACGACCTTCCTATTCAAGGATGGGTTCAATAGTGATTTGGAATCTAACCTTACGAGCCCTACAATTAATGTAGCATGATATGCATGTAATAGTCCATCCCAAGAATGATGTCAAAATCTACCATATCGAGTTCAACAAAATCACAAGGAAAAACTTTATGCAATATAGACACGAGGAAACCCCTATCGACCCTTTTAGCAAGAATGGACTCATCGACGACGGTGAACATCTCAAAGGGTTCACATAGCAAGTAAGGACATATATAAAGTAAATTAGCAATAAATGGAGTAATGAAAGAAAGAGTGTCACCTGGATCCAATAAAGCATATACATCAGGAGTGTAGATCTTTAACATACCGATAACAATATCGAACGGCCATCAATCCCTTCTCTCCCTTGAATAGCATAGAACAAGTTCTGTTGAGGAGCATATCCTTGTTGACCATCTTGTGCCCTTTGATCTCCATGGGTTCCTTTCCCTTGAGGATGACCTTCCCTACCTTTGTTTGGACATTCCGCAATCTTGTGACCTATTTTTCCACAACCGAAGCAAGCACCCGTATACCTCTTACATGTGTCTCTTTAATTCCTTCCATATTTTGGGCACTTGGGATAAGTACAATTTCCACCTTGAACCTTTTGGTTAGGGATCCTATCATTTGTAAACCTTTCTCCTTGGGCATTGGAGGTCCCCTCACCTTGAAATTTGTGGCCTTGTTGGAAATGACCACCTTTAGCACGTTGGAGTCCACCATCAAGTTGAGCCCTCTTGGACTCCCCCATCCTTATCTTTCTAAGTTTCCCCCCCTCAAGTTGTTCGGCTATGTCATAAACCATGATATATCCACATCCCCATGAGCATGGCAGTGTGGCACTATTCATTGATCAAGTCGAATACACCCGATACAAACTTGTACATCCTTGCTTGAAGGTCGGGAACTAAGTGAGGAGAAAACTTGGAGAGGTTGTTAAAATTAAAGGAATATTATTTCATGCTCATAGAACCTTACCTAAGATTCATGAACTCTGTCAAATTTGCTTCCCTTAACTCAATTGGGAAGAAGTGATCAAGCAAGGAAACTTTGAATTTCTCCCACAGAATAGGCTCATCATCTGCAGTCTCCATCTTCTATTAATTATACCATATTTGAACAAGGCCCTTGAGTTGGTAGGCCACTAATTCTGCTTTATTCTCCGTACTTACCCCCGTGATAGCCAAAACCTTATACACTTTATCAATGAACTCTTGGGGGTCTTTTTTCTACCTTTGAGCCATGGAATTTTGGGTGATTCATCCTCGTGAAATCCCTCACCCTTGAGGTTGGTGTAGGTGTATGAGAAGCTTAAACCCTTAGATTGGCCATGACCCTTGCCAAAAGGGTGAGCACATTCTAGTACTCGGTGTGGGTGACTCCTTCTCCTTCTGCTTGGGGATCTTGTAGGACCAAACAGGCTAGTTCACCCTTGAGGGTCAAAGATTTTTGTGCCATTCATCTTGGAGGCATAATCTAAAAGATCAAAAAGGCTACTCATTAGAGATAGGAAACCTTATGTCTAATCTAAGGCACGAAATAGAGCAGGAAAAAGTGAACCATTTCCTAAAATGTCTCATTGCCTCTTATTCATAGTTGTGGCGCCGTTCACAACCATGAACAAGACTCTACTTGTCGTGCTGTGTTGGATTTTTGAGGACCATTTACAAACCTAGTGCTCTGATACCAAGCTTTGCCATGCCTTAATCCAAGGGCCTAGAAACAACACAGCGAATGGGAACCCAAAGGGATCCTAAACAAGCCTCTTAAGCATGCAGCAGACATGCTTGGATTCACAGAAAAATAAAAGAGCAATAAATATATAGCACATAATTTCTAAAGGAAACGGGGCTTTGGGCTCACACTATGGGGATGTTGTAGGGAAGAGGATGAACATGAATCACATAGCAAATAATTTCTAAGGGGTGGATAAGTATGCCTCACACTATGGGGGCAATTAGGGACTTGGGACTTCCACCCCATCACCATTATCAAGCATTTAACATAAAAAGAAAGCATGGGACTAAGGGATGTCTTCATAATATAAAATATAGAGAGTCTAGCTCGATCATACATAACCATTACAATATCCAACAACACCTCTAATGATGAATAGGACAGGGTCCAAGATATCTTTCAAGCTCATCCTCAAAGGATAGTATCCAAAAATACATTAGTCTAAACAAGGAATAAAAGTAAGTAGAATTTTATCCCCGAATGTGGAGGACTCACCAAGCAATCTTCAACCTGAATGTTTAGCCACGTAGAGGGGGAGGATGATAAGAAGCTTGAATTCATACATGGTAAGATTATGCAGGCAAAAGTATGCATAAGTACAAGAAATGTACTAAGTAGGTGGGGGGGCAAATGCCTCAAAAAACATAAATCATAAGTAATCAATATGTGTCATCATAAACAATGAATATATGCTCAATATATCATGAGAGGTAATTTCCTAGAGGGACAAGCATAAAAAATCATCAAATCACATGACATCATGTACATAGTGGGAAGGAACCATAACCGAAATAACACCAAGTGAGCTACTACTTGGAATCCTGATGTTCACTTTACATCAGACAAGGAGCGGACTACTTTGCCAAGATAGACCTAACACTATCCTTAAGGCATGGCCTGTTCGAAAAGTACCACTCCCTTACAGCATAACCTTTTTTGGTGGGTTTCATATTTTATCTTTACCTTACAGCATAACCTTTTTGGTAGGTTCAACAAATATTTCATACCTTACGGCATTTCCTTTTCAGTAGGTACAAACCCACATAGGGAATTAAGTACAAACCCACATAGGGAATTAATGTCATAAAACCTATGGTGGCACATAGTTTAGGAACTATAGGAGACTACCAAGGTCCTCTTGGTGCTAGATCATGATCTCATTGAATACTTGAAATATAGACATAGATATGGCATGCGTAGTCTCAAAATATCTTAGTATCATTCTTGAAGTAGCTTATTAATCATAACTTGTAACATCAAAGTTAAGGCTTTACATAATTCTCATCATTCATATCATGCTCATAAGTTCATAGCATAGTTGTAGCCCCCTTGTTAGTCTGAACATGCTTATCATACATATCTTCCCATAAGGCATTCATGACTTAAGAACTTGGCATGCATCTTTAAATCAATTCATGGTGGGTATATGTGCACAAGCTTGAAATCATACAATTCATAAATAAATGACATGAGAGGAGTATAACAAAATCCTTAAGCATAATTCAAAATAACACACCCACCAATATAAGAAAACTTTATTAAGGCACCATCGAACCCTCACATAAAATCATAGGTTTCATATTATATTGCATGATATGATAATTTACTAGGATAACCATCATAAAATACTTCATATTATCATCATAAGAGTGAGTTCATAAAAATTATCATGTATTACATAACTTGAGAAATTACATGGAGAAGAAGAATGGTTGAGCTTATACAGGAAAGGTCTCCACAATCAAAACCCATAAACCTTGTCAACTTAATGAAGAGAAAATTTGATTTGGAGGTGAAGAAACTAAAACCCTAGCTTGTACTCTCCTTTGAAGACTTTGAAGAACTTGGAAGGGGTTTGGGACTTAGAGTGGCTTTAGAATAAGGATAAATGAGAAGGATTAGGGTTAGGAGGGCTGACAAATGGTCCATTGGAGGTCAAAATGACCTAGCATAGGCTTAAAATGTTGTTAAAGGACAAAATTATCCCTTTTAAAATCTGGCCAAACAGGACTATAAGACCCCATTTATGTGCTGTAGTATAATCTATGGCCATAGATAGGGGTTTGGTCTAATAGCCTTTCAAACTTTTAGAAACCCTTCTCTGACTTGCATTCCATGACATGATCTACAACTCATAAAAGATTTTACGAGTTATCTGATGAGTCGTAGATTGAATCCCTAAAAGATCCCAATTTCACTAAGTCTGCCCTATGTTCTACGAACCAACTTACGGGTCATGCAATGACTTACTGCTCATAAAAACCCCTCATAGAAGCTGACAATCCAAAAACTTCCAAAGCTTAATTTCTTACATTCGTCATATTCCTCATAGGTGGGTTTTACATCTTATATCTCATAGCTTACATAATATCCCTTCAAATTCATAACATTTGTAATTTACATGTCTTGCCATAAGGCTCTCATCAATATAGAAGCTTGTTGCACAACTTTAATTAAACATAGTGGGTACGTATATATATTAAAAATCATGCAAAGATAAAGATTTAAGACATGAGAAGAGTAAATAAGGTCCTTTTCAAATCACTCAAAGTAATGCACCATAACACCATAAAACTTAGTTAGGGGCATCCTTAACCCTCATAAAAATTCATAAATTTCACTTGGCATTTCAATGCAATATAGTATACAAAGGTAGAATACCATATATCACTTAATAATGTCATCATATAAAAGAGTTCATAAAACTTTCATAAATTTCCATAAGATGAAAATATATGAGGAAGAGGAATGGTTGAGCTTTATGGAGGAAAGGTCTCCACAAATCAAAACCCATACACCTTGGTGTGATTGGAGATAAAAATCTTGTGGATGAATGAGGAGAAACTTGAACCCTAGTGTAACATCCCCTAATTATTCTATTTGATTAGGAGGGAATGTGCAGATGATGTTGAGGTAATGATGAGAAATCTAAGAAAATGCTACAGCAGAGGGTCTACAAGAGCCCCTACGACTCGTACTAGGCTCTATGACTCATAGAGAAGCTCTCATATAGAGTTACAGTATTTCAAACTATAGGTTCATCTTACCTACGAAAAGCAGTTATGACCCATATAGGATCGTACGACTTGTAGTGGATGGTTTCAGTGTTTCATGTTTCAGGGCCCTTGCAGCTACAAAGGGTCAGTTACGATTCATAATACGGATTATAACTCGTAACAAGTGGTATTAGGAAGGCTTCTAGTGATTTAGGATTTTATGACTTCCTTTCTGTAAGGAGTAGTTACAACACATAGTGAGGACTACGAGTCATAGGCGGGGTTTCTTAGACCCTTCCGGCTGAGTTAATAAGAGGCATTTTTATCCATTCTGGACCCTTTTCCATTAAGCCC
This sequence comes from Solanum virginianum, assembly GCA_000787875.1. NCBI lineage: Eukaryota > Viridiplantae > Streptophyta > Magnoliopsida > Solanales > Solanaceae > Solanum > Solanum virginianum. The sequence goes on along the minus strand of DF357442.1, from coordinate 15,405 downwards.
TTCTCAATTTTAGGCTTGTATAAAGCCTTGAGATGAATCCTAAAGCCATTAATTATTCATTCTACTCTTCGTTTATCTTAAGAACAAAGAGAAGAGAATAAAAGAGCTAGGGTTTTGCAATCCATGAGCAAGAGTTAGGCGAGGATTGATTATTCTTTGATTTCTAAGTATGTAAGGCTTACCAACATGTGGAATCTTGTTCCTCCATATGCCACTTCACTTATTTGAATCAAAGCTTTGGTATGAGGTGATATTTGAGAAATTTTACTACTTCAATACTAAATTCTTGCATATATTATAAGGTTTATTGATGATATATAAGTATGTTGCTGCATTACATGATTTTCTACATGAAGTTGAGGTGGATCTTTTCACTGGATAGCATGATCCCTAAATTTCATGATTTCATGATTTCATGAGTTTTTGTGCATATTATAGAGTTGATGATGAGTTTGAGCATATGAGCTAAGTATTTTGAGCATGATTGAGTATAAAGAGCATGTTGCATCGAGTCACTATCTTCATGCATGAGGACCTTGCATTGTACTACTTGATGGGTAAATTGAATGAGTCTAAATGACCATTTGAGTTTGTGTTTAGTCGATTGATTGCATTGACTGATTGAGATCTTGAGTAGTGAGATGAGATCAAATAACCCAAAGGGGTTGAGTTTGAATTCTTAATTGAGCATTGAGTTATGAGTTGATGGTGAGTCGATTGATAAGTTGAGCATATTTTAGTATTAGAAGGAGTATTGAGCACCAAGTTGGGTGATTAATGAGCACCCCAGAACTATGTTTTCTAGCTTAGGTTAGTCATTTCAATATAATACTTGTGACCTTTGGCCTATAAGTGGATACTCTCTCAGGATCTGAAAGAGCGAGGTTGAGGTTGATCACCCTTTTCCGTGGTACGTAAAGGGCGAGTGTGGCAATGCTACCAATTCATTGCACATCACCTAATTAAAGTTGGTGAGAGAAGGAATGTCGATTAGAGAAACTCCCAAGCAATATTGATTTGAGCATGAGATTTCAAACTGAGTCCATTTTACTAAGCTTATTTTAAAAGCATGATTTTAATATAAAATTTGCATAAACATATTTGAGCATGTGTTATTGAGTTGAGATGAGTGAGTCGAGCTTTACTTTTCTTGATCTATTTTACATACTGATATGTTGTCATAATACAGCACATTTGGTGCCTAAAACAAGGGATTTTGTGAGTTCTTAAAGTGATTTTTTAGTGTTTTGATGTGTTTTTGTGTTAATCTTGTAGAAAAGTTAGGTTGGCATGATTTTAAAGAAAAGTTACAGATTTTACTGAAACATAGGCCATACGAGCCCAGGTATGAGTCGTAGCTCACACTACGAGTAGTAGGTTGTGTCATTGCATGAATTAGAGACCAAAAATCAGAAATCTGCCAAGTGAAGTTCACTCTTATGTGTCCAGCCTACGAGTCCTAAGACACTCTACGACTCGTACAGGTGGACTCATAGCAAGAATCAGAGAGCCAAAATTTTGGACCAAAAAATTGAAGACTAAGACTATGAGATCAATGTACGAGTAGTGGCCTAAGCAATGACACATACTTAAAGGTCATATCAGTTCAGTCCAAGATGCCAAGATCCTGATACGAGACCCCGACTATGACTCGTAGGTTCCCCTACGAGTCGTAACTACGAAATTTATCAGCTACCAACTATCTTTTTTGTGCAAATTTTAGGGTTATTTTGTACATACTATATGTAGTTTATGTTAGGTTATTTTGAAAGAGCGACCAGAGACACTAATCCAAGCTATTTCTGAAGCTCTTCCTAGGTTTTAGAGTAGTTTATTCATTCTTTCTTGAAAAACTCATTTTGGGAAATTGCAAATCTTGTTTTGTATGCATTTTTTATCAATCAAGCTTATGGGTTTGCAACTTATGGTGTCTATTTCCTTCATTGTTATTGCTAAAACTCTTAACTATCCCCTGCCTATTGTCACGATTCCAACCAAGATAGTGATGAATATGAAAAGGAAAGTAGATGACAGGATTTGGTTGATGTGTTCCCGTCTAATCGACCAAACCTGACCAAAGGGAGGTTGACTGGGATAATAGGTAACGGTTAGTTAGTACGCCATGGTAGCCGACTAAGTGCCATGGTGAAATTTGACCTTCACCTTCACAAGAGGGCTGAAAGAACCTAAGTTATCATCCTTCATACGATTCACTAATTGTAGTTATATTGTCAAGGGTAATTGAGTTAACGAACCATGGGGAATACAATTCCCAAGTTGGTCCTAAAATTGAGAATTTTTTTGTATTTTAGATAGTGTTTATTTTATCTTTGTTTTTGAATCACACGAAACCCCTCATTTGAAGATTGTAGTTATAGATACTAGAAATGATTAGCAGTGAATTCTTGTAGTCAAGCCCTATATTCCTTATGGATTCGACCCTAACCTCGGTTAGTTTAATTATTGATAGCGACCGCTTTCTTATTGGAGCTTGACTATCATAAAATTATGGAATTGAAGAGGAAAGGTAAGACTTGATCTTGTTTTATGTATTATAAAGGTTGTAAGCATGTTGTAGTTT
>DF357442.1:1463-12802 GCA_000787875.1 Solanum virginianum | reverse complement strand
AAGAGGAAAGGTAAGATTTGATCTTGTTTTATGTGTTATAAAGGTTGTAAGCATGTTGTAGTATGTTAAAATGGAGGAAAATCATGAAATATAGAAGGTTGGAAGAAAGTTGTGTGTATGTTGCTTGAAGCTGTGTGAGTAAGTGTGTGTTGTGTGGTGTTGTGTTGTGTTGAAACTATGAATTGATGCCTAGTTAGTATATTTGGATCATTGTAGGGTGAAGGGGTGATTGAGAATCATCTATATGTTTATGTTAGTGTGCTAGTCGAATTTATGCATGTTGTTGTATAATAAAAAAGTGAGCTATTATTGTTGTATAGCCTTTCGAATTGGTTATTGATGTTGCTAGGTTGTTGTTGTTGTTGTTGAATGATTTGGCCGAGTTGAATTCTCGAGGTGGCCTATTTTCAGGGGAAACACTACCCAAATTTTTGTAGGATTAAGGGCAAAGTTGGGATTTAATGCCCAAAATGTCTTTAGCTAATGTTTGGCATGCTATGACTTGTTTGTAGACCTTGGGCAACCCGAAGCATAATTGGACTTAGCTTGCATTGGGATTACATTGGAGAGTGTTTGAGGTATGTAGAGAAACCTTCCTTTTTGGCATGCCTTAGTTAAAAGAGGCTTTGATATGAGCCTCGAGGAAACTCTATTCTCGTAGTCCGAGCATATGGTTACTGAAGTTAGAAGGTCCAGTAGAGGTAGAAATCCTCCATTATGGTTGAAAGACATTGTGTCATTTAGTATTAGGGATGGAGTTACATATCCTACGGCTAATTAAATAAAGTATGATTATCTAGTACCTAAATATCAAGCCTATCTAAGCAGGATGTCTGAAGTAACAGAACCTAACATCTATAAAGAAGTTGTTCAGGATCCTAGATGGGTGGAAGCTATGAGGTTGGAAGTAGAAGCACTTCAAATTAACCATACATGGGATCTGGTACCACTACCTATAGAAAAGAAATCCTTATATGGTCTCAATGAGCTCCAAGACAAGGAATGCCAAACTAACTAAAGCGCTACTAAGCTTCAGATTTCGGCAAAGCCAATATGATTGTTCACTGTTTCTCAAGAAAAAAACAGAAGGAGTAACTGTGATGCTTACATATTTCGATGATATACTTCTAGTAGGTGATAGTCTCAAACTGATTCAACACATAAAGACCACATTACAAGAAATACATAAGATGAAAGACTTGGAAGGGTTCAAACACTTCCTAGGAATTGAGTTGCAAAATCTAAAAATGGGACTATAATGCATCAAAGGAAGTAGACCACAATCTCAAGAAGCTCAGTTGAAGCTGAGTACAGAAGTCTAGTAGCTGTAGTAGCAGAGTTGGTGTGGATTGTTTGCCTAATGAAGAAGTTGTATGTTGAAACAACCTTTCCTATATGTGTCTTCAGTGATAGCAAAGTTGTTATGAAAATAGCAGCCAACCTAGTGTATCATGAAAGAACCAAGCTTATAGAAATAGACTGTCATTCCATCCGAAAGAAGATCAATCATGGACTTGTTTCAACCACATATATTATAACTAAGGATCAACCCACTGACATGTTTCATTATGAGGGTGAGCCCAGAAAATGTCTTAGTCCCCGCTCCATTCTATGTTTAGAGGTGTTGTTGGAATATTATGATGTAATTATGCTATAAGCTTGACTCTTTATGTTTTTATGATTATCAAAGACTTCCTTTAGTTCGGCTTCCCTTTTATATTATCCCTTGTTGTTTACTTGATTCCATGACCAAGGATGTGTGATTGATATGCTAAAAAGCTTGTTTGAGTTTCTTTGGGTTTTCATTCACCGTGTCTCGTCTAGGCCTTAGGGTTGAGTCGTGACAACCAGTGCCTGAGTATGAGTCAGAGGGAACCACAGACCCTATTCCACCACCATCAGCCCATGATGCCATGCCCTCAATTCAGGAGCTACTTTAATGAGTATTGGCCAAACTTGAGGGAGTTTCTCTGACTTCTATCATTCTTGATGCACTGGCTTCTATAGTGCCGACTGGCCATTTTACAGCTCCAGATAATCCACCCATAATTCATGTTGGTCTGCCATCACCTCCTCTTATGGCTTCTATCATTCTGCCTCAGACTTTTCAGCTGAGTACTAGGTCACAACTTCATGGTCTGTCAATTGCACTATCTATTGGACAACCCAGATTTATGGTGCCCCCAGCTTCTACTAGCCCTACTATGTCTACTACCGAGTAGAAACATTTTGAGCAGTTTGCTCGGTTAGCTCCCCCTAGATTTGATGGCATGCCCGGTGATAGGGCCTATGACTCTTTTAGAGTGCCAGGATCAATTGTGCAATTTGGCTATTCTTGAGTCCCATGGAATTGTGTATATCTCTGATTAGTTCACTAGCTTAACCAAGAAGTGGTAGAGATCAATTTTGGTTCGTAGACCTCTTGGATCACCAACTATAAATTGGGATCAGTTTACTAAGGTTTTCTTAGAGAGGCTCGTGCCCTACCGCCTCTGAGACAGCTGGAGATGAGTATCACAGGCTGTTGTAGGGCTCTATGTCAGTATCTGATTATGAGGCAAAATTTCATGAGTTGTCAAAGTATGTCTTGTTTGGTATCCCGACAAAGTTTTAGAGGATTCAGCATTTCACCAAGGATTGGAGAGGTATCTTCAAGAGGCCACAACTTTTTTAGTTCTAGTTAGTGGCAGTTTCCAAAGTGTGGTGGATCACGCTCATATGATTGAGCATATCAAACAAGACCATCAGGGTGGCGGGAAGAGATTTCGCCAGCATGGCCAGTTCAGTGGGCATCCACTATGAGATAGAAAGTTTTAGAGATAAAGACACCAGGGTAGGGTAGTTCATATAGCCATTACTGCAATTGATAGTATCGATAGATCCAGGCTTATTTAGATAGGCCGTGACAGCTCTTCTAGTACAGCCAAGCATGGTGGTTTTTTAGGACAACTATATTATGGATGGGATCCTAGATCTTGCTATGTTTGTGATGAGATTGGGCACTTGGCCAGGAATTATCCTCATCGTGCACCTTCCGCCTAATCTTTAGGGTCCCATCCAGCCCCAACACCAATAACTAGGGACACCTCTTAGGGCATGAGAGATGGTACTAGAGGGGATAGAGGCACAGTGAAAGGTGTCCCAGGCTGCTGGTGCTGGGGCTGGACGGGCTAGTTTTGGCACTAGAGGGGCAGAGGCACAGTGAGAGGTGGAGCATGGGAAGGCCTACAGTCTAGTGGGGGACACAAAGTATGCTATGCAGTTCTAGATCGGGCCCAAGCAGAAGCCTTTGATGTGGTTATTACAGATATGGTTTCGGTGTGTCACCGTTCTGCTTAAGTTTTATTTGAACCAGGCTCTACTTATTCATATGTATCAACTTATTTTACCATAAATCTTGATTTAATTGTGAGCCCCTTGCCGAGCCTATATGTGTTTCCACCTTGGTAGGCAAGTCATTAGTGGTGATTCAGGTGTATCAGGGTTGTATTGTTACTTTCTTTGGGAGAGATACTATTGTAGACCTGATATTGCTTGATATTATTGACTTTGATATGATATTGCATATAGATTGGTTGTCACCTCATTATGCTATTCTTGACGTCCATGCAAAGATGGTGACATTATGTTGTCCTGATTTGCCTCAGTTAGTATGGACTGGCGCGTCTAGTTCTTATCCAAAGGGGGTGATCTGTTTTATGAATTCTTGTAAATTGATGGATAAAGGATATTTGTCATATTTTGCTCATGTTCGGGACCATTCTCATGAGTCACCATCATTGGAGACCACCAGAGTCGTGAGAGAGTTGATGGATGTGTTTTTGACTAATTTGCTAGGTGTTCCTCCAAATCGTGATATTTGTTTTGCTATTGATGTGCAGCTGGGTGCTATGCCCATTTCGATTGCCCCTTATCAGATAGCTCTGACTGATTGAACAAGCTAAATGAGCATTTAGAGGATTTGTTGGGAAAATAGTTCATTTGACCAAGTGTATCTTCTTGTCCTTCTTTGTTCGTAAAGAAGAAGGATGACACTATGCAGATATGTATTGATTATGCCTGATTGAACAAAGTGACCATTAAGAACACGTGTCCTTTGCCCCATATTGATGATATATTCGACAATTTGTAAGGTGCTTCGGTGTTTTCCAAGATTGATATGAGGTATGGGTATCATTAGCTGAGAGTTTGGGAGTCTGATATCCCGAAGATAGCCCTTAGGACACGTTATAGCCATTATGAGTTTGTGGTTATGCCATTCGGGTTGACCAATACCCCCAACCGCTTTTATGGAATTGATGAACCAAGTGTTCTAGCCTTTCTTGGATATAATTGTGATTATGGCTATTAATGATATCTTGGTCTACTCCAAGATTGAGTCTAACCATGTACAACACTTGAGGATTGTACTTCAGAGGTAGAGAGAAGAAAAGTTATATGTCAAGTTTTAAAATATGAGTTCTGCCTTGAGTCGGTAGCTTTCCTTGGGCATGTGGTGACAAAAGATGGCATTATGGTAGATCCAACCAAGGTAGCGGTGGTTCGTGAGTAGGCTAGGCCGACATTTGTGATAGAGATTCGGAGTTTTATTGGTTTAGCAAGATACTATCGACGCTTTGTGCAGTGATTCTCTTCTAGTGTAGCCCCATTGACTAGACTCACTCAAAAGGATGTTGCTTTTCAGTGGATAGAGGAGTGCGAGGCAAGCTTTCAAAAGTTCAAAAATTTGTTAACCTCAACACCTATTCTTGCTTTGCCCGAGAAGGGGGTACCTTTTATGGTATATTGCAATGCTTCTGGAGTGGGTTTGGATGGAGTATTAATGCAAAAGGGGAGAGTGATAGCATATGTATCTCAACAGTTGAAGGTGCATGAGATGAACTACCCTACCCATGATTTAAAGTTGGTTGCAGTAGTGTTTGTATTAAAGTTGTGGTGGCACTATCTCTATAGGGTGCATTGTGAGATCTTTACCGATCACCGGAGTCTCGAATATATCTTCTCTCAGCTAAGTTGAACATAAGACAACGTAGGTGGGTGGAGTTGTTGAAAAACTACGATATCTCAACTCTATATCACTTGGGCAAGGCGAATATGATGGCAGATGCTTTGAGCCGAAAGTCCTCTTGTGTGGGAGTTTCACATTCTTGAGGGTGGAGTAGAGGCCCTTAGCTTTGGAGGTTCAGTCACTTGCTTGACAACTAGTCCAGTTAGATATGTCTTCTCCTCAAAGAATCTTAACCTTTGTGGAGACTAGGTCTTCTTTGCTTGATCAGGTGTGTGCTCACTAGTTTGATGATGCTAGAGTATGCTTGATTCATGATAAAGTGTTGAGGGTGAAGCAAAAATGGCTACCATTGACCCTAGGTTTTGTAATGACCCGACTTAGGACCTAGTCGTCATATAACGAATGAGATACCCGAAGGCACCTCACCCAAGCCATCTATAATATCACAAGCATTCATAGGCATTAAATTAACTTAACAGAATAAAAAAAGGGAAAAGGGGTCTATGGGGCAAGTTTATGACAATGAATCAACATTAATAGAAACATCAACATGTTTGTCCATAAAGCATACCAACTAATCCATGGAATCGGTAATGGTTGGTTTTCATCAAATAGAAAAGACTCCAACCACTACAACAAATTTGATTATTAGGGACAAATGATTTCATCATTTATAAATCATATTACGTCACCAAAAATCTTGTGTGATGAAATTTTTTTTGTCAATCAGTCATCACTAAATGTGGGTCGCTAAAAGTATACAAAAATAATTTATTGCTTCGTTACTAAAAAGGTTATATTAGCTACAAAATGAAAAATCGTCCCTAAATGCATAAATATTTGTGACAAATTTATTTGTCATATAAAGTGTAATTTTTGTAGTTAATAGTATGTGTTTTGTCATTGAAAAAAGTTATTACTGCCACAAAATTATATCGTTGCTAATTAGTTAGTTTAATCAGTGACGATATCAATTAACTCTAAAGTTATATATATTTCGTAGTTGAACAAATGTATATTCATAACTAATCATTAACTTTTATATACAAAAACTTATTTTGTCCTTAAATATATAAATTAGGGAAAAATTTATTAATATAAAAAGGTTAAAAATTTTATGGTTAATTATATGATTTTGTCACTAAAAGTATTGTTTTTACTGCCAATATATCATTGACATTATAAATTATCATGATTAATGACAATTATAATTGTCACCAAAAAACAATTTAATTCGTGAAAGATAGGGTATTGGGACAAATATATTTTGTCACTGAAAGTAGTCAACTTGTGACAAACTAATTTGTTTTGTGACGAAAAAATTTGCCTAGAAAATTTTAATTTTGTTATTGCTAAAAGTTACGTTTGACAATAAAATATTATCAATAATTACAAATAATTCATGATATCTAATTATTTTATATTGATATTATTTACTAAATCAGAGTCTCATAGATCAAAAATAAAATAATAAAACATTCCAGATAATAATAAAATTCATCCATGATCATAGAATTAAAAATAACTAAAATTATCTAAGGTAATATCTCATCAAAATCTCTTTAAATAAAAGTAAAATATGTACAATAACAAGAAAATCTAACTGAAATATACTAAATGTTACTCCTAAACTAAGATAGTTCAATAAAAGTTTCTTTCAAAGTGTTTATGCGTAACTTGCAGTTTGTCAACTCCCACCTTTTATATCTGAAAAGAGAGAAAACAAAATTAAGATTTAATTTGAAGTGCTCATACTAGGGTCAATGTCACGACTCAAGCCTAGGGCCTAGACGTGACATGGTGCAAGGGAAACCCGAAGGGACCCCAAGTAAGCCTTTTAGAATATCATTACACATCCTTGGTCGCCGAAGTAATAAAATAAGCATCAAGAGATGATAAAGTGGGAAAACCGGGACTAAGGGAAAACATTTTCAGATCATAGACATCAAGAACAATAGAACCTTGGAATAAGCATCAAGAGATGATAAAGTGGGAAAACCGGGACTAAGGGAAAACATTTTCAGATCATAGACATCAAGAACAATAGACCCTTGGTACATAATATGTCCAACAAACACCTCTATTACATAGCTCGGTGCGTGTTTCATACTGACCCCCGTTCCTTCGGGGGCTTTGTTTCATAGTCCGCAGGTAGTGACGTACAGGATAGAATGTCTCTTCAGCTTAGTATGTGCATTACTTTTTGATTTCGCTTATGCTGTCTGGGTGCCCAACTAGTACGGGTAGTAGTCTCGGTCCCTGGTTTGGGATTGTTAGACTAAGGTCCTCGAAGTGGAGGACTCACCAACTTGTTTGAGTAGTATCGAACTAGCCATGTGGAGGAGGAGGATGATCAACTTGGGCACCGGTTCCTATATGGTGATATCATGTAGGCAAGATTATGTGTTAGTACATTTGAATGTACTAAGTATGTAGGATGCACTTTAATAAGAATTGGGCATCATAGTCAAAATGCATAATAATAGGCAATAGGCATAATATAACTATATGGCATGTATGATCAATGCATAAGTAAAATATGCTTAAGTAGTTCATGCTCATATAGGATATCATTTGTGTAGAATAGACCAAGCTAGATTTCCAAAGTATTAACCCTTTGGTTGGTTGATGATGGTTTTACCCTATTAGCTTGGTGGTGTGGTACAAACCCCTCACATGGTTGATGATAATCACACCTTATCACCTTGGTGGTGAAGTTCAAACCCCTCACTTGTTTGATGAGTACAAACTCCTACCTCGGTTGATGAGTACAAACCCCCACCTCGGTTGATGAGTACAAATCCTCCACCTCGGTTATCCGGGCTCATTGTCTCCTCGGATTGGGCATGGTCTAATATAACATTTTATATAGAGTATATCATATACATAAGCTTATTTTATCATCATGTAGTCATTCATATCATATCTCATGCTTTGGGCCTTCAACTCCTCAAGATATCACATCCTGACATTTTATCAAACATTTAGAGGGTGTGTAATGCTAGTGTAAAATCATGAAATATAGAGATGAAATTATGCAAGAAAATCCATTGTAAAACTATCAATCAACACCTTGCAACATCCTCAAGCAATATACATCAAAATCCTTGCTCCAGTCTTACAATAGCTCAAGGATTTATAGCTTAAAACATGGCAAAACAGTCACAATTTTATATAGCTTTAACATAGTGTGTAGTGAATTTCATAATTATTAAGACCCATTTGTAAATCTGCTTTAAATCATGTAATTTGAGTAAAAGGAGGCTTGGGTATCATGGGTGAAAGGAGTCCATGAAAGGAACCCACATACCTTAGTTTGGAGATGAGCTTGGTGAAGATTGGAGATGGAGGCTTGAAGCTTGAAGGAGAACGTTAGCTTGGGATGGGGGTTTACGACTTGAGTTTGGAGAGTGAAAATATGACTACGTATTTGAGTGAGTATTGGGAGATGTTTAGGATGATATAAGGGTGAAATTCAGCTAAGTATAGGTGAAAACACGTTTGGGAAAACTTGGGCCCAACACTTAGAAAATTTTGGACGAACTAAGAAAAGCAGTCACAAAAATGCACTAGTGTACGTCGCGGAAGCGGCACACACTGCTCTCTAGAAATTGCACTTTTGAAAAGCATAATTGCTAATCTTTCCCTCTTAAATTGGTGTTAGACCCTTTTTCACCTAATTTTGACCCCCTGACCATGAATATGAAGTCAGAGTTTTGAAATAATGAACGAATTTTGAGATACATGGAATTTAAAATTCTGAACATTCCGAGACACATTTCTGGGCACCTTTTGGGGTTGTTTCACTAGTTTTTCCCAGTCTAAAGAGGAGGGTAATGAGGATAGGTCAGATCACAACCTCTCACTTTTGGAGTCAGGGTCTATTGAGGCATTACAGACCCAACCTAAGGAGGTTGATTCTCAACCTTTAGCAGATCCTACTCTACTATCACTTCCACAGACCCCAAAAATACTAGATGGTGTGTTTCGGGCATGAAAGAAAATATATGACAAGGGGTTGGAACCAAAGGGTCAGGGAAAGCCATTCTGGTAATTCCATGAAGTGTCGAGGCTCAGAGACTCAGGGCTGAGAAGTGTGCCAAACTTGGAAGCAAAGATTGATCACTACGGGCTAAGGTTGGCTTTCACAAAGATTGGGAAAATATGCCCCATATCTGGTTCAGGAATTCTACGCAGCCTACTATGCCACCATTCTCTAAGATCTTCCTAAAGGGAAGATAGCTATATAGTAGCTGAGGTTACGAGAAGTTCTAGTCCGGGGTGAAATTGTTGACATTTCAGAGGAGACTACCAAGAGGTTTCCATTCGGGCCAAACTACAGAGTATCTCGTTTCATCGCTGAATATGATGATAAGATCGCAAAGATGAGAAAGTGGTGAGTGAAAAAGAATCTGGAGATAAAAATTGAGTTGCTTAGGTGGATAGCCAGCTAGATATGCGAGGAGGGTTCTGAGGCTACATGGGTCACAAACCACGCTGATCAGATCGTGAAATCCTACCTTCCATCCTGGGCCAAATTTTGGTGGTCTATTATCTATTGGCGCATCAAGCCTACTTTTATGGATAATGTTATCACCTTAGAGAGATTTGTACTGTTAGCCAATATTCTAGCTGGATACGAGATTGATTAGGCCTAAGTTATGGCCGAGCAGATCCATAAATTGGTAATTCATTCCTATACCTCATTGCCTTTCCCTATCTTGATACACAAATTATGTAATGAGGCAGGGGTGCATATCTCCCTTTACTTGGACCCACATGTAGAGGCCCTGTGTACTATGTATCCTAGCTTGATTAAAGCTGATGAAAACCTGGTGGCCTTATTGCGAGCAACCTCTCCTCCTATTCCAGATCCATTTCCTCTAGGGCAGCAGACTCAAGAGCCAATTCCAGCCACCACCAGTTCTACTCCAATTGCTTCAGAGCTGCCTCGAGCTGTTGATACTGAGGCGATGCCATCCTCGGACATACCTGCACCAACACCTTCCACTACTCAGGTTGATTCTGCAAACTATCCTCTTATGTTTGCTTTTGTTTTTCAGGCTTTGGTGCGTAACTTAGTAAAGATGGAGCACCTGCTGAGCAGGTTGATGAGCCAGCTCAAACCTTGGCTTTGTCAGACAGTCTAAGAGTCAGAGGAGAGGGCCAAGGCATACACTCCTGAGATGATACATCAGAGAGTTAGAGTAGTGGATGCTAGAGTAAATACCTTTGAGGATAGGGTGTAGAAGAAACTCGAGGATGCATGACCCACTGATATGGTTCCTATGATGGATGAGTTAGCCAGGTTCAATGCTGACTTGTTCAAGATGTTAGTGGCTCCGATAGCAGCCCCGGAGGAGGCACCAGCAGGTGATGATGTGTTTGACTTTTTTGATGACCGCCCACATGTCCACGAGAAGAGGACCCTCGAGAGTGATAATGCAACGATGATCCAGAAGAGACTTAGGACTGATGATGAGGTTGCAGCACTAGAGGAGTAGATTACTGATGCGGTGGTGCAGGATTCATTAGCTATGGTGGCTATACGAAGAGATCTGGGGCATCAAATAGCACGAGGGGTCGAGAGCTCAGGTACAACTGCAGCCCAAACCACTGAGGAGGAGATTGGTCCACAGGAGCCCTAGTACCCCTAAGACCAGATAGATGCCAGTGCTTAAGCACCATGTGTTTGATATTTTTGTCCCCCTGACCTTATTGATGTTTTTGGATACTTTGTTTTCTTGATGTTTTTCTTTAGACAATTTGTTTTATTATTGCTTTTATGGATGCTTTATTTTGGATATTGGGTTTTCATCTAACTTGTTTGATGATTATTTCCCATTTTGGATTTTTAAAAGTTTATATATAGTACATTATCTCGTACTGATGTCCCTTACGGGGGACCTGTATTTCATGCTATAGGTACAGGTGCTAGTAGATCTCCTAAGTAGGAGTACAAGATATTTAGTTATTGTTCCCGAGTTCCAGGTTGCTTCAGAGCTCTGTGTGTCTAGAGCTTATATAGTTGAGGCGGGGCCTGTCCCGACCCTTATCAGATACTTGTCACTATTTAGAGGCTTTGTAGACAATGTATATTAAAGTGTGGGCATATTTTGTATTCCAGACAGCGTGGCCCCAACGGCCTAGTCATATGCTTTTCCTTTTGGCTTTTTAGTGCTATTTACATTTTTAAAGGAATATTGAAGGTGGAATTCATTATATTACATATAGAAAAGGGATAGATATAGTTGGTTCTCCCAGGCCTTATCGGCAATGGGTGCCAGTCCGCCTTAACTGGATTTGGGGCGTGACAGAATTGGTATCAGAC
>DF357443.1:154073-167313 GCA_000787875.1 Solanum virginianum | reverse complement strand
GTGCCCCTATCGGGTACCAGTCACGGCCCATAGGTTGGGTCGTGACATTTTACCACTACCTCATAGAGATAGATAGTGTTTATATATTAAAAAAAAATTAAAAATTTATGTGATTAGAAAATTGGAGATAGATACTAAGAATGATGTGACCTTAAATAGGAGATAGATACTAAGAATGATGTAACCTTAAATAGGAGAATATGTAAGTCGATGATTAGGGGAAAAGGTTCATAGATAGTTAAGCGTAGGGGTGGAGCTAGAAGGCTAACTATGAATTCAGTCAAATCCAATGATGTTAGTCGAATCCTATATTTGTGTCAAGAACTTCACTAATTATGTACAAAAATTAAACTCAAAATGTAATTACTAGCATCTGATATCAGTATACTAAAATTTTGATTCCTAAAGGTTCAATAGCTCCGTCTTTGATCAATAAAGCATTGTCTACAATGGCACACCTAGTGACATTTCATAAGTGTAGTCTGAAGAGGCCTTATAGAGATCGCGAGATTGTTTCGGACAATAAACATTGTCACTTTTTTCTTGTTACTATCATCATTATTAATAATAACCTATATCTTGTCCTTCTATATTAGTTAGTTACAATTGTACTTCAATTATCTTATTATTTGTTATTAGTATTATTCTTTCTTTATTATTTTATCATGAATTTTTTATTATTGTATTTCTTTTTCATATCAATTTTGAAATACTTTATTTGAGTCGAGAGTCTATTAAATTCAATTTTTTATGTTCAAAAGGTAGAATAACAATTTGCATACTATTTACTAAACTTTGAAAATCCTTAGCTAACTTTTTTATTTCACAACTCATTATCGAATCGATGGAATTCAATATTTTTTTTCTTCGAACTTCAAACTTTATGTTTACATTAAAATACTGATTAACATATACAAATAATTTATTTAAAACATAATAAATAGAAAAATTATTTTTCAAAATGTATAAATTAAAAATGGTGATTCCACCAAAAGTTGAAGCTGCAAAGAGCCGAAAGGGCGCTTACTTGTCCCTTAAGACCGTTGAGTCAGACCTTTGTCTCTTTTTCACCTTTAACTAATTTAAAATTCGAATTAATTTTTAATAATAATTCACCAACTTAGTGTGTTTTAATAAAAATGAATGAACAATATAAAATTAAGATACGAATCTCTTGATAAATGTGATAACTTAGATGTCTTTTTAACGATTAACTCAATGTTTTGACAATTAATAGTATGTTGAACAATCAAAACGGAAGACGTCTTGTGAGACAATATTTAGTTGCCTTTGTTAGGGGAGCACCTCAACCCCATTATGAAGCACTTCCAAGTTTAGTCAAGCCTCAATCGCGGATATCGAACACCAATATGAGAAACTACTCAAGCTGAAATACACCAAATTTCTAACTAATGACTTGAATGAACTTGGCAGAAAAAGTTCACAGTAAAAAAGAATTGATATACCATCTATACAGTGGCCATATATTGACAGTACAAAAGAATTACTGTACAGATTTATTCGAAACTGAATTGTCTCTAGGTACACCTATCTGGTGCTTTGAGCTAACAAGTTCATTGGGTAGTATGTAGGCTGGACCAGACGTTGTCAGCGAGGATAGCGTTCACAACATCAGTTGGATGAAATTGATCCCACCAGATGTGGCTAGAGGCGTTATACACATGATCCAGCCTTTATATTTGCCTAAACCACAGCAAGCCTCATCTGTCATATTGAAACCTATCATGAAAATGAAAAAAGAGAAAGATTTTAGATTTAATCTTCTCACGTGATGCGTTCTGTCAAATGAATTCTTAATAGATCATATATGCATCGCCTCACCATAACGGACGTGATTCTGGAGAATGTCCATTGAACTTTCAATGCATCACAGAATATGATAGTGGCATCAACAAGCTCCTCATTGAGTTCAGACACCATATATTCATTACTACACGTTTGTTAAGATATGCTGACCCTGCATAAACACTAATCTAATTTAACAGACAAAGATCCATAAACCATTTCAGTGAAAGCTCAATATTTTTTTCCTGACAGACAATTAATCAAACACCTACCATTCTCAAATCTCAAAACTCCAGCAAAAAAGATCGCATCTTTTTCGCAAATTTCACCACCCAATTGTAAAAACATCAACTATTCCACAAATCCCACAGACCCAATTGACAAAATTACCTAGATAATCGACAGGGATTCTTCCGTTGCAGAATCGTCCAGTAGGTTGATGAGTATCAAAATCACGACCATAAGGAAGCCTATCAGCACGAGCAAAAGTCCCCAGCACGACAATCCCAGTGTAAAGAAAGAAAAGGGGAAAGAAACCCAAACATCTACCATCATACGTCTATGTCTATGAAGCCTCTATGTTACTATCTGACGGTACATAACAGGCCATGGCTACCACAATCAAAGTAAAATGGCTAAACAATATTAAAGAAATAATCATCCTCCGAATGCAGGGAAGGACTCACCACAATCTGGAAAGCTCTGAACCTCAACGATTAGGCTACTAAAGTCCTCTTTCTATAGAATCTGCATCATAAAACGTTCAGCGCCAAAGGGGCGTTAGTACGTGAAATGTACTTGTGTAAAACGGGCTAATATAAGATAACAATCGCTCATCAAGCACTCATCCTCAACTCGGAGTAAAGGACAGGGCTCTATTACCTCACTATCCATCAAGACATCATACAATTACATCAACGTCAGAGTACTATCAACAAGGAACCTATCTGAGAGTTTCTATAACCGACAATCACCACCTATGAGCCGGCAGTGATACAACGAAGAGATGTCGTTGCCACATCCGTCCAGTACCTTGCCCGGGTAAAGGACGAGTCTGTTAGGGATGCCAAAGAAGTCTGTCAAGTCCTCTGCGGGACAAAAGAAACATCCGCTTTCATAGGCCAATCCTCTCCTACGCTGGCCACGTAGTTAATGAGTGCGAGTGGGACTCACTCTTACCCATTTATGGATCTATGTGGACCCTCTCCTACGCTGGCCACGTAGTTAATGAGTGCGAGTGGGACTCACTCTTACCCATTTCGGTGCTAATACTCCCAGGACTCAATATGCTCATAAGTCTATCACGGTCAGATTATTACACAGCCAAACCCCCCTCTCAAGCAGGTCCCCATCTCATCTATCATTCTATCAACTCAAGGAAGAAATTCTTCCCTTCAACTTTATCTCAATCTCATCTAAAGCTCAAGAACATTAACTTCATCTACTTCTACCATCACAACACTCACCTCAGGACTCAAACCATTGCAATCCACATATTCTTAAACCGTCAAGGTTCTAAACATCACCCTAAGTTCGTATAAGGTCAAGTTAACGGGTACATTTATGTCTTATGCGTCTATTTTAAATTGTTAAAACTTATAATACTACTTTTATGTAATTTCTAAATATATAAATTTTATTTGGAAAAACTTGAGCAATAAGAGAAGCACAAGGGGTAGGTGGTTTAGGCATCATCTTAGAGTGTTGGAGATCTAGCAAATTTTATATTCATATGCACAACAACAACAATATATCAGGTGAAATTCCATGAATGGAGTCCAGAAAGAGTATATTGTACGTATATCTTACCACTGTCTCGCAGAGGTAGAGTGGTTGTTGTTGAAAACCCTCCGCTCGAGTACAATAAATCAAAGTAAGTATGAAACAAAAAAAATAATATTGAGGCAAATATAACTATTACGACAGAAACAGTGACAACAACAACGTAGTGCAATAACAAAAATATCATTAAAAACCATGTACGACCAAAATTAAGAAATTTAAATCTCAAAAAGTGAAAAATATCACGCGAATTGAACAGAAGAAGCATGATATAAGGGTAATTTGGGAAAAGAAAATTAATAGGGGCAATTTAAATATTTTCAATCGGTTACATTTCCTAAAAGTTAGTTATATCTCCCGCCAAAAGCAGTTACTTTTTCTTCTTCGTCTGTATCCGCCATGGATTTCTCTGTAACCAAGATTCTGTTCATCTTCATTTTTTTCGTATACCCACAAGCTAAATCTCTCATTTACCCTGAAGATCTCATAACCCATGATTCTGTTTTCAATTTTTCGTCACTAACCCCATCTTTTCCGACCTCTTCATCTCCAATTTTTCGTCCTGCAGCTCCTCTGGTTCCGGCTTTATTCGTTATTGGTGATTCTTCAGTTGATTGCGGTACTAATAACTTTCTGGGGACTTTTGCTCGTGCTGATAGGCTTCCTTATGGTCGTGATTTTGATACTCATCAACCTACTGGACGATTCTGCAATGGAAGAATCCCTGTCGATTATCTAGGTAATTTTGTCAATTGGGTCTGTGGGATTTGTGGAATAGTTGATGTTTTTACAATTGAGTAGTGAAATTTGTGAAAAAGATGCGATTTGCTTGGCTGGAGTTTTGAGATTTGAGACTTGAGACTGGTAGGTGTTTGATTAATTGTCTGTTAGGAAAAAAATGTTGAGCTTTCGATGAAATGGTTTATGATCTGTTTCTGTTAATTTCTGGTCTTGTTATCCGGATAAAGCTAAAAAAAATTGTACTGATTTGTGGATTTCAGTGATGAATTTGTTATTATTTGTTAGACTGAGTTTTGAGATTCAACTTTCAACGAAGCGGTGTATGGATCTTTTTCTGTTGATTTTATGTCTTGTTATCTTATTCAAGCTCAAATTCTTGTACTGGTTTTGTGGAATTCAATGATGAATTCTTAAAAATAAAATTCTTAGGATATTTGGTTAAACATTGCTAATTTTCCACTCATTGTTTTTTGTGCATTTGATTGTATCAGCATTGCGTCTTGGGTTACCATTTGTGCCTAGTTATCTAGGGCAGGCTGGTTCGATTGAAGAGATGATTCTTGGTGTTAATTATGCTTCTGCTGGTGCTGGTATTATTTTCTCAAGCGGCTCAGAATTGGTAATAATTTCATCGTATATGGATCTATGTGGACCTGCTTCAGTGTATGATTATTAGTTTTGTAGTAGTTAAACTAGATTAGTGTTTATGCAGGGTCAGCATATCTCACTTGCACAGCAAATAGAGCAAGTTACTGACACTATTCAGCAGTTTATAGTGACTATCGGTGAGGATGCAACAACTGATCTGATATCTAAGTCTTTGTTCTACATATCGATTGGAAGTAACGACTACATTCATTACTATCTTCTGAATGCATCTAATGTTCAATCTGTTTACCTGCCTTGGAGTTTCAACGAGTTTTTAGCACAGACGATAAAACAGGAGATTAAGGTGCAGTAATCTTAACACTGTCTTACATTTTGCTTTCGGATGTATTGAATCATGCAGGCCTTTACATGTAGAGTCCTAAGTTGAAAAATCTCCCTATCTATCACAGCTTGGCCTATCTAGAAACTGGGAAATTTATTAGCTTCTTTTCTCCTCTTTGATGGTACTTAAAACATCAACAATGTCACTCTATGCAAGCATCTTTTTGCAAACATCTTAACAAACGTGTAGTAATGAATTAAGGTGCAGTGTTCTATATGAAGTCTTAACAAACGTCTTCTTTATGCAATTGCCTTCATCGACATTTTGCTTTCGGATGTAATCAATCTTGCAGCTTTATACAGTAGTCTGTTCTTAGAGTTCTAAGTTGACAAATCTCTCCCCATTTAGCACTGATTGAAAAGCACCTATATGGCTAAAAAAGGTCGCAGATTGGTCTATTTAGGGACTGGGAAAACATCAATAAACTCACTCTATGCAAGCATATTTTTGCAACTTTTTTTGCACCTACTTTGCTCCCTCTATCATGTATTACATGTTTCAATTTCCCCTTAGGCACCTACATCACTTCCGAGGTTATTTAGTTCAACGTGCAGAAATAAGGTTGTTCTGGTTTTATATGTCACGAATACTGTTCATAGCTTTTTTTTCAGAAATTTATCTAATGTGTATATAATGGTGCGACAGAAATTGTACAATGACAAGGTAAGAAAAGTGGTTGTAATGGGACTTGCTCCATTAGGGTGTGCACCTTATTACTTGTGGCTATACAGTAGCAAGAACGGGGAGTGTGTCGAAAACATAAATGACATGATATTGGAGTTCAACTTTGCTGTGAGATATATGGTGTCTGAACTCAATGAGGAGCTTGTTGATGCCACCATCATATTCTGTGATGCATTTCAAGGCTCAATGGACATTCTTCAGAATCATGTCCATTATGGTGAGGCGATGCATATATGATCTATAAAGAATCCATTTGACAGAACGCATCACGTGAGAAAATTAAATCTTTCTTTTTCATTTTCGTTATAGGTTTCAATGTGACAGATGAGGCTTGCTGTGGTTTAGGCGAATATAAAGGCTGGATCATGTGTGTTTCCCCTGAAATGGCATGCAATAACGCCTCTGGCCACACCTGGTGGGATCAATTTCATCCAACTGATGCTGTGAACGCTATCCTCGCTGACAACGTCTGGTCCAGCCTACATACACCTATGTGCTACCCAATGAACTTGCAGGACTTGTTAGCTCAAAGCACCCGATAGTTGTACCTAGAGACAATTCAGTTTCTTGAACATATGACCGTCGAATAAATCTGTAAGTAATTCTTCTGTACTGTGAATATATGGCAACTGTATAGATGGTATATCATTCTTTTGTACTGTGAGCTTTTTCTGCCAAGTTCATTCAAGTCATTAGTTAGAAATTTGGAGTATTTCAGCTTGAGTAGTTTCTCAAATTGGTGTCCGGTATCCACGATTGAGGCCTGACTAAATTTTGATTCACGTTGAAAAGTTTCACAATGCGGTTGAAGTGCTCCCCTAACAAAGGCAACTAAATACTCAAGTCTCACTAGATGTATCCCGTTTTGACCGTTAAACATACTATAACTGTCCATACCTTTTGAATTAATTGTTAAAAAGACATCTAAGTTATCTTATTTATCAAGAGATTCATATCTTAACTATTTGTTGCTCTATTTACCTACCTATATTATCACTAACACACTTCGATACTGAGTTGGCGAATTATTATTCCCACTCGATTACAAGCAAGTTAGGCCAACCCAAATAAATTTAACCCTATCAAGAGAAAAAGGAAATAACAATAATAACATACCCAGTGAAATCTCATAAATGGAGTCTGGGAAGAGTAGAATATATGCAGATCTTACCACTACCTTACAGAGGTAGAGAGGTTGTTTCCTGGAAACCCTCATCTCAAAAACTCATAAGCAGAATAAACTAGATATGGGGAAAGGAAAAAAAAGGGAATAGAAAGAGCGACTATAAAGGAAAGACACATGATAGTATGCAAATACAATAAAATTAATATATCAAGATTGAAAATGACAACACAAGACATAAAGGTACAAAGCCCTCAACGGTCTTAAGGGAATTGAAAATTTGTACAACTTTTGGTGGAATCACCATTTTTAATTTGTAGATTTTGACAATAATTTTATGTATTTATTGCAGTTTAAATAAATTATTTGTATGACTATCTATTAACCTTCTTCCCTAATCATTGATTTCTAAATCTTTTGATTTTTTTTTATGTATAAACACCATATAAATATGAGCCAATAATGATAACAATGACCCCGTGTTGACGATAGTCGATAAAGCACTTCTCGATAAAAATAACTTAATATTTAAAATTTAAATTCAAAATCTTTAATTCAAACAAAAAAAATACTTACAACTTACGATAAATGGATATAGTAATATATCTAATATTTGAGAATTCAATAGATTATTCTAATAATAATAATAACAATAACAACATTGACACGTACCACGATTATTTGTTCCATTATTATCCATCTTTTAAAGTTACTCTATTTTTTTCTTTGTTATAATGTTTGGGGACAATAATAATTTTTTTATTTTAAAAAAAATTGAATTATATTGAAGATGAAAGGTTCATTGAATATGTCCACTTGTCCTCTTCTTTATTTTTTTTTTTAAAAAAAAGAAACTTCCTTGTAGATTTCAAGGAGACAAAGAATGTGATGCATAATTAAGTTAAACATAAAGTAAACCATAATTCAGAATTCTTATTTTCTTAAATATCGAATAAATGTATTTGAGGACTTTTGTTTATAATTTATTATAGTTTGTTAGTGACTGAACTTCAGATCTATGCAATTTTTTTTAATTAGTTGAAACTTTAGATAAAAAAAAAACTTCTTTTTTGGAACTCATTCAGTGATGTTTGGTGACTATTTTCATGGATATTTTAACTAAATTGACGAAAAACAATAATAGTATTTTTACATTAAAAAATTGAGAAGTTTCTCGATGTTTCAATGAAAATTTGTTTCCCATATATGTTTTATCATTGAGTAGATTCGATGAAAAATTTGTTTTCCAAAAAAAAGATTCCATGGAAAATGAATGATAAAAATTTATAATTTATAACACAATTTTTTCATTGATTCGTGGTGGAAAATATTTATTTCTAATAGTATCAGTATTCACATTAATCTAGTTATGTCTTCCTGCATTAACTAAAATAAAATGATTAAAAATGTTTAGAAAGTGTTGATGTACTTTTACTGTAGATATTGGAAAAAGAACAAAAAGTATAAAAATAATAAATAAAAAGTAAAAGGGAGCATTTCTTCTAGGAGACATAAATTACAAGTATTTGTTAGTTTTCAAGAGAGATTTTCTGGATTTGTAGTAATAATTTGGAACATATTCCTAGTGCCAAGGTGTTTCTTATGTCACAAATTTATCAAAAAATGACTTAGATTATCAGATAATTGAACAATTACAAATAATATTTGATAATTTTTTTTATAATAAATTGAATTTAAAATTTTAAAATTTCAACTAACACGCTTTTCGTATTAAAACCAAAAAGTTTCCCAAATAATAATAGTTTTAGTGTTTTACCACTTAATTATCAATGTGTTACGTTAAACTTGAATTATTATTCCATGTTTGAATATAGCATGCTATGAAAAATAGTCTAAATATAATATACTTTCTGTATAAAGGAGTTAAACACATTTTAATCAAATAATTAAAAGTTAAATATGTTGAGTCATAATAATTAGGACAACTAAAATACGAATTCACCCATATTTTGCACAAACGATGATATTAATAAATGAATTATGATATAAACATTTGAATTAACAGTAACAAATTTGTTAAAATAAACATACCATTGAAAATCATATGGATAAGGTTTCATCCCTCTAAATCTCACTTGATGAAATTATACTAGATATGATTTTGTAGTAATTATAAATGTATGATTAAGCATTAACAAAAAAAAGTTTTTCGTCATTATTATATCTAAATTAGCAGTTCTATTAGTCATTATTAAGGATTGTTGCGCTAGAGTCCATACAGTGACAGAATTCGTGGGCTAACATCCACAGAAAATTGTCGAAATCATCTGTTTCCATTTTCTTGGCCCATAAAATCCTACCAGGCCTCTGCAACACCGCCGGGCCACTTAGGTCTCTTGTCGGGCTTGTTGCGAACCCACTCGTATGATTTTTGGGGAATATTGCACCAGAGCCCCATGCAGCATGGGTCCAGGTCGCCTAGCGGCGTTGGGGAAGGTCTGGTAGGATTTTATGGGACAAAGAACAGGAAAAACAAACAATTTCGATAATTTTTTGTGGGTGTTAGCCACGGATTCTGCGCTGCATAGGGCTCCGGCGCAATATTCTTGATAAATCACATGAGTGGGTCCGCAACGAGCTCTGCAAGAAGCCCACGTGGCCCGGCAACATTAGGGAGGCTTGGTAGGATTTTATGGGCCAAGGAACAGAAAACAGGCGATTTCAGCAGTTTTCTGTGGGTGTTAGCCCACGAATTCTGGTGCTGCATCGTGCTCCAGTACAACATTCCCAAAAAATCATATGAGTGAGTCCGCAACGAGCCCGACTGGAGGCCCAAGTGCCCGGCGACATTGGGAGAGGCCTGGTAGGATTTTATGGGCCAACGAATAGGAAACAAGCGATTTCGGCAATTTTTTATGGGTGTTAACCCACGGATTCTGGCGCTGCATGGGGCTCCGACGCAACATTCTCAAAAAATCATACGAGTAGGTTCGCAACGAGCTGGGGAAGAGCTCCAAGTGGCCCGGCGGCAGCGGAGGACGCTTGGTGGAATTTTATGGGCCAAAGAACAGGAAACAAGCCGACGTTGGCGGAGGCCTGGTAGGATTTTATGGGCCAAAGAACAGGAAACAGGCGATTTCGGCAATTTTCTGTAGGTGTTAACACACGAATTCTGACACTACATGGGACTCTAGCACAACAATCCTTAAAAAATCATACGAGTGGATCCGCAACGAGCCCGGTAAGAGGCCCAGGTGGTTCGGCGGCATTCGGGGAGGCCTGGTAGGATTTTATGGGCCAAGGAACAAAAAATAGACGATTTCATCAGTTTTCTGTGGGTGTTAGCCCATGGATTCTGGCGCTGCATGGGGCTCCGGTGCAACATTCCTAAAAAATCATATGAGTGGGTCAGTAACGAGCCTAGCAATTAGGAGTGGAGGTCATGAATTAGAGTAGCAGGTTAATTGATTGGTAGAGTTAGGTGGGATGTCTGGCCTGGGGTATAGTAGGGTAGTGAGACTAGTGATGTTTTATATCATGTGTTGTCATTATCTGTCATATGTGTTAATTTTATCGTATTTACATCCTGTTATATGCTTCTCGTTATTAGTCGCTCTTTCTGTTCCCTTTACTTTCCTTTTTGTTATATTAGTTTATTCTGTTTATGGGTTTTTGAGACCAGGGTTCTCAGGAAACAGCCTCTCTACTTCTATGAGGTAGTGGTAAGGTCTGCGTACATTCTACTCTCCCAAACTCCACTTGTGGAATTCCACTGAGTATGTTGTTGTTGTTGTTGTAGGCGTGCTTTGACAACTCATGATAGAGTTACTCTATGGACAGTTTCACTCTATTATTATCTTTATTTTATTTACCTTCAGTACTCACTCTTTCCGTTCGACTTTACTTGTCCACTATACTAAAAACAGATATACTTATCCACTTATGAAATCAAGAAATAATTTTACACTCAGTTCTTAATTATATTTTTCATAACACTGTATTTATTATATTCAAAGGGTAATTTAACAAAATTACCTCTGTCATTTTCTATTTCTTAATCTTGATGTCAAAATAATAGTGAACAATTATTCTTGGACGGAATATTTAAAAAAAAAGATGTTTGAGTGACATGAGACATGGATAAATAAAGTCATAAATTGGGATAAAGTTTTTTTTTTTAATATAATAAAATGAAATATAAAGTTATAAATAAATTGAAATAAAGCTAAGGTTTTCAATACTCTTTTGTGAGCCATATAGTCAAAAGCAAACAAGCAAATCTAACGGCTATAATTCCGGCTGTTCCAGTCTTCACCTTCTCTCTCCCCCTTCATTGACATTTCTACCGGAAAACTTCAAAAGGCCGGCGAATAAACCGGATACTCTTTCAATTTTCCGACATGTAACCAAGTCATGCAACTAAGCTCCGATATCCAATTCCGGGAAATGCAGGGAGGATAATTAAGAAAAAATAAAAAAAGATCCCTCCTTTTCTTCTTTTTTCTTTTTATCAAATCTTCCATGCCATGTAGTAACATATAAGCTCTTATTCTTTGACCCCTTTGCCTTTTGATTCTTTCCTACTGGTAAAGAATCCACTATCCTTGTGGAAAAGCAAAAAAAGTAAAAAAATTGCTCCCCCAAGAGCCTTAGCAATCAAACTTCTCTTTGAACCCTTTTGTGCATGTTACCTGTTTGAAAAAGTTCTCCAAAGAAGTGAATCGTTGAAGATTTACTTTGGTTATTGGTCTTTAAGCTCTGAGGAGTTTTGGATCAAATATTGATTTGGGAGTTTCATTTATTGGAGTTTAGGATTCTGAAAGTTTGAATCTTTTGTTGTTGATTGCTTTGAGTTCTTTCATTTGTTTGTTGGTTTTATCTATAGGTTTTTTTTTTTTAATCTTTGTGGGTAAGAAAGGTAGTGTTTTGGTAAAAGGGGAATGACATTTCTGCTTTGACGATTTAAGATTTGAGCTACCTTGTACATGGTTGATGCCCTGTTTGATATTTTTGAACACTTATATAGTTATCAGGGAGAAGAGGGGGTTCTAGAAAATCTTGAGGCCGGTCTATAAAGCCTTATATAATCATCACTATGTCTGCTGTTGATGTGGCTTTGAGTCCGGTCCAGGAAGAGTCTGTCCGGGCTACAAGACATATCTATGGCCCATTGGCACTTTGCACGAATGAATCGATTGTAATATATATCACTGTGGCTGGTTCTGTGATTCCAATGCGCGTGTTGGAGTCTGATTCGATTGGTGAAGTGAAACTTAAGCTTCAAACATGTAAAGGGTTTGTGGTTAAGATGCAGAAGCTAGTTTTTGGAGGTAGAGAGCTGGCAAGAAATGAATCCTTGGTCAGGGACTATGGAGTCAGTGATGGGAATGTTTTGCATATGGTCTTCAAGATATCTGATCTCCTTTTTATCACTGTTAGGACTACTTGTGGCATGGAATTTGAATTTCCTGTTGACAGGCATCAAGATATTGGGTACCTTAAGCGTACCATATTGAAGAAAGGCAAAGACTTTGGTGAGGATCTTAAGGTTCAAGAGCTTTTCTGTAATGGTGAGAAGCTTGAGGATCAGAAGCTCATTGATGATATTACTGCTGATGCAGTGATTCACTTGGTAGTTCAGAAATTTGCAAAGCTTCGGGCTAAGCATGCCGAGAGTGATGTTGAACTTTCTGTTATTGCAGATAACTGGAATGAGAATACCCAAAGTCAGGATGTACATGAACCATCCAAGGAGTTCCAGTCCTTCTCCAAGAAGAAACCTGATAGAAACTTGTTATTGGAACCTTTTGTTGTTGATCCAAATATTGAACTGCCTGGATATATCTGGGACATGATCAACTCTGCATGTGATGGACTGACAAAAGGATATATTCCTATCCGATCATCCGAAGGGACTGGAGGAACGTATTTCATGCAGGATGGGTCTGGCAACAAGTATGTTGCTATTTTTAAGCCCATTGATGAGGAACCACTAGCTGTGAATAACCCTCAAGGGCTACCTTTATCAACCAATGGTGAAGGGTTGAAAAGGGGAACCCGAGTTGGAGAAGGTGCATTCAGGGAGGTTGCAGCTTTCCTGCTGGACCATCCAAGGACCGGGCACCGAACATTGTCCAACTGTGAGATTGGCA
>DF357443.1:132308-146271 GCA_000787875.1 Solanum virginianum | reverse complement strand
ATCGATTTCACAAGAAACGTGGTTATTATAGTGAAATGTTGTTATAAAGGAGGGTTGTTGGCTGCTACAGCAAAATGTTGTTAAAGAGGGCATAATATAACATGAATAATCGATTCCACAGAAAACATGGTTGTTATAGTCAAATGTTGTTATATAGGAAGGTCGTTATAAAGATGTCTGACTTTTAACTTTGATATTCATATACAGGGAATGAAGGTATGAGCAAGGCCTCACTTACTTGGGAAGTAAGAAGTAGCATCGCCTATGGTGTTGCCCGTGCTATCGAATTTCTCCATTCCCGAGGCTCGAATATCTGCCATGGAAACATAAGATCATCCAATGTTTTCCTCACTGATTCCTTATCAGGAATTCGTCTGTCAGAGTTTTCCATTGCACGAATTCTTTCATCCAGTACAAAACTAGAGCTCGTGGTAGGTTATCGCGCACCAGAAGTGACAAATGCTTATGAAGTCACACAAAAGTCTGATGTTTACAGCTTTGGTGTTCTGCTCTTGGAGCTATTAACTGGTGAAGCTCCACTAGATGCATTTACCAAGAACAAAGGAGTAGATTTACCTAAGTGGATCCGCTCCATGTTCCAAGAGAAGCCGATCATCGATGTTTTCGATGCCATGCTGCCTAAACATGACCAGAATAGTGCTGAGCAAATGGTCCTTTTGTTACAGCTTGCAGTTTGCTGCACTTTTCAGTATCCAAATAAAAGACCTTCAATGGCTGCAGTGACAAAACATATAAGGGATACCTGCAAGTTTCATTGATGACAGCACAATATACAACATCATGATAGTAGTAGTTTTTATCTTACCAAATGCATCTACATATATGACCGTTTCGGGTCCGTCTCCTCTCCATTTCCCCGAAGTTTGTTTTTTGATGTGTGTTAACTATTGCACTATGTATATCAGAAAGATCATAGGGATTTTTCATAATTGATTCCTCCGCCACAAGGACTTCACTGGACAAATGGTGAAAAGAATCTCAAAAGTTGTTCCCTTGAAATGCAACATTAGCTATACCAAACAAAAATGATCTCACAAGGAATACTTCTATAATAAAAATAATATCATTATAGATCAAATGTGAAAATGAGACGGAAAGCAAAGGATATAATTTTTAAACATAACACACATACAACAAGTAGTATGTGCACTATCTCAATTTTTAACACTCAACAATAGGCAATAGGGTGAGGCACAGAACTGATAGATTCACCAAAACATAGAAACATGAATGAATAAAACTGGAGTCGAAGGTAACAAGAGATGACAGTGCATCTAGCACACCAGTA
Source organism: Solanum virginianum (assembly GCA_000787875.1). NCBI lineage: Eukaryota > Viridiplantae > Streptophyta > Magnoliopsida > Solanales > Solanaceae > Solanum > Solanum virginianum. The sequence goes on along the minus strand of DF357443.1, from coordinate 144,962 downwards.
GAAGGCACAGCTTTTAAGCTAAGAGCAAAATGTAATGTGTCGATAAGTATAAACATATCCAAGCAGGGGAACTAATTAGACAAACATACCATCTATCATGCATAGCGGTATTTGTTTTATAACATCGTTCATGTAAACTGGTGTTTCTTGGACTCTACACGTAAATCAGGTTTCCACCATTGGTGAATCCCATGAGCTTCTTTGAAGTCCGCTGGAGGAGTCAAATTAACTGTTAGATTGGCTGATGGAATAAGGTGTAATGGCTCGTCAGACTCCTTCCCCATGAAATTCATGACAAGACCACCAAGCGAGTGTTGGGTTGCTATCTTCTCGATAACTCCTGCTCCCATTGTTTCCATCTTTTCCCTGTGTTCAAAATAGCCAATGTATTCTGCACAGATAGGATCTGATGGATTCACAAACAGGCATGGCGTCCATGCAGATAATGCAGCAAATGTACTTCCAGATTGAGTATTCACATTTTTATTCTTTGCCTTTGCAGCAAAAGCAAGTCCTGCTGTTATAACACTGGTAGCAAATCTGAGTCCATGTTTCACATTTTTATCTTTAATTCTTTCAATTGGGGCCGACAAGAATGGCGGATTAAACAAAAATGCATCTAGAAATACACCAGTCTTTGCCATAGTTTTTCCAGCAAGCATTGCCATTGCAGCCCCTAAGGAATGACCAGTTAGCCAGATATTTGAGCTTCCAAACGTTGCAACCACATGTCGAACAGCTTGAATGGCTGTCTCAAAGCGAGAAGTCTGATGAAGTCCGTTCCTCATTATGTGAACATCCAATTGTAAATCTCGTGTAAATGCATCACCTTTGGTTAAGGTCCCACGGAAAGCAATAATAAATTGTGGGCATTTATCTTTGGAACCACCACAATAAGATTCTGAGGGTGCAAATTTATATATAGCACCAAAAATGCAGGAATCAGCATCATCAACAAGCACGCGATATAACTCAAATTGGAAATGTTTCCACCATGGAGGAGCAAGAGCTTGACTTCCCTTCCGTTTTTCTTGCTTGTCACGCTCTAGGATGTAGACTCCCTGAACCAAACTGGCAGCCACAGATCGTCGATGAGCAACATTTTCCCTGCATTGGGTAGCACAAAAAAAAAAATACTCGTAACAACTGTATGTAAAATGGCTCGACACTTCCAGATTTCAAGCAAGAAAGTGTCAGGCAGCACGAGAGTGAGTAGTCTTGCCCAAACAATAACATTAAGCTTCATAGTTTGAAAAAGCTAAGAAATGAATGCATATAGTTTCAAGGTAATATAAGCATCTTTGCTTCTTTGTTTCTTGTGTCTATTTTGTTTATTGGGTGAAAGATCAAGGAAACTTATTTCCAGAAGAGAACCCGACATAACCTCATTCTATTAGCACGACATCATGCTAATTTAGGCACTTGCACGCATGACATCTCCAAATCAAAGATAACTTGGCTCTCTCTCTCTCTATCTTCATCATGCATGTCTTTTCCAGAGGGTACTGCCAAGGGGACAAATAATGTATTAATAGTAGTGTGACCAGAGTATGGGGTAAGTGTTATGCTCATGTTCATCCTTGGTAGCCGATAGGGTGCAAGGTATATTAGGGGGACTTACACAACTGTTGTAAAGTGATCTACAATCTTGGAGGCGTTCTTATCACTTGGTAGATCCAAGGTATAAAGGCAAATCATCCCCCGTCCCAAACCTACTTATCCTTCGGTCAAGCAAAAGTAGTGCAGGTTCTCATTCTGATTTTATATTTGACAGACTTACCCTGATTTATTCATAGTTGAGATAAACAACTCGCAAAAGGGTAAAATGGAGAGAGAAATCCATTATCATAAATGGATTTACTTTGCGACATCCCATAAAACAATATGAGAATCAATCCAGAATAGAGGTAGTAATTAGAGTATAGATAAAGACACTTAATGTATCGATGTCTTCCTTTGCAAAAACTCAATAATTATGGCAGTGCATGACTTGTAACTTAGTACAGTGGCAAGCAGATCTGAAATCCACGAGCATTACACTCTTGTTAACTCCGGACAATCTATGCCGAACTCCTCAATACTAAATATATTACATCTTTGTAATTCCATTAACTTCATTATGTTCCATATATAACTGGAAGTTCATCCTATATTATATCTCGGACAATTCCATCGACTTAATGATATGCAAAACCTTTATTTAACTTATATGGAAAATAACTTACACACCAGTCAACAGCAGTTAGGTGCACAGGTCCACATATGTCAAAAATTTCCCTCTCCGAGATTAATATATTTTGTTCCTCTTGAACCTGCAAAACACAATTGGAAACAATAATGGTGAAGATCAAGACAAGTATTGCACAAAAAACCTATATGAATCAATCCACCATAACACTGCTACAATAAATAGTTTCTAATTGACTATCCATACATATATCAATAACACTAAGCCATCTAACGTCATCTAGCTAACAATAGTCAAATAATTTCTTATACACTAGCTCAGCCCTATTCTCCATAACAACATCATACTTGATGCTATCTCACAAGTGGAGCAAACCAAGTTCTTTGTGTAACTTGTACAAAGGGACAACTGTGAATTTTCAGCTCAACAATCCAAGTGTCGGAACCACAAATTTAAATGAGTGAACTGTCCAACTTTAAGTGGGTTGCTCTAACCAATGGTTCTTGTCCCAATTGAATGGTCCAATAATGCTGATATCATTTCCACCAATAGTGGTGTCTCTCCTGCTATTACACACTTATGAGTTATACAAAGAATCATTTATACATAATTTCACATTCATGTTTGAGTTTATCTCCTAGGGTTCAAATTCCAGTATCTTCAGCATTTTTCTGTTTAGCTAAGCATCTGTAAACACTTGTTTAACCTTGCCATCAAAAGTGCCACTTAAAAAGAAGTGAACAACTAAACCAAGTTCACCAACTTCATCTGCGGTATGAACCAAATAACGAATTAGAAAAAGAATAACATAAGATTCTCAAAGTTGGTGAGATAAGAATTTGTGCCTAAAGATACGACTATTTGTGGAAATGATTTCAGTAGGGGGTGAGGAAGGGGGCATTCATACAGCCGATCCCAACTTGTTTGAGATGAGGGATAGTTATTGTTTGTTGGAGAGACATTGCAATCATCCATCACTGATTTTACTTGATTGATAGCCATAATCTAATACAACAACATACCAGTATAATCCAACAAAATGAAGCTTGGGTAGGATAGACTATACATAGACCCTACCCCTACCTTAAAAGGTAGAGAGTTTGTTTTCGATGGACCGTCAGCTCAAGTCAAAGCAGGTCAGAAAAGGAAATAACGGAAGTTAAGCAACCATGACAAGATACTATAGAAAGCAAGACAAAGCATTCTATAAAAAGCACATGAAACATTATCAAATACATGGATCACAAACCAAAACTCTAAATAGTCCAATGTAACATCTATATACCCACAAATGAGGGATTAGCCTAATGTTAAGGAGCCTCTATCTCAAACCATAAAGTTGGGATTCGAGTCACCAAAGAGCAAGTTGGAACACATCAACATAGCAACTTTTTTCCCCTGATCACCATTGTGTTCATGCCAGCTTTCGCACCTCGACTAATTTCACGAGATACTTACAACCTCTCCCACCAACAACAATATCAGATGGCTATGTCCACCAAGGCTAGGACACTAAATAGCAACATTTTTATTACAAGCAAAAGCCATACATAGCAAGAACATTCTAACCCTATAGAAATCAAACTAGAACATCAGCCTAGTAATAAACTTAAAACACTTAATTCAAATCAATTTAAGTCAGTCAAAAACTAAAACTAAAAATGCCACCACCCCAAACATAAAAAGAGAAAAAAGATACAATCTTTACAACAAAATTGGCAGAAACATTACAAAGATTGAATCTTTTAGTGAAATGTCATAAGGGTTATTCAAGATCCAACCTTTGAAGTGGTGACAATGTCCTTGCTGGTAGCCATTTCCCAAAATTTTCAAGAACCCACCTTCCAAAAAGAGGTGGACGATGATGTTCGACAGTCCTTTTCGATTTCACAACAATTGATGCTTTTTGTCTTCTTTCCTCAACAAAGACGCTAAATTGAGGTTTCTCCTTTATTGTTTTATTTTCTATTTTTATTTCCCTTTGTTTTTTTTTTTGTTTAAAATATTCTTTTCTCTTCCTTCATCTTTCAAGACACGTGCACAAATAGCCTCTAGGAGCACCGCTAATAAAAAAACATTTTTTACTAAAAAAATTTTTGCTCGTATTCAAAGTTTATATTGAAGCTTTGATTAATATAAATTGGGCATCGTATAATCTATTTGAGAGTGACACTCTCAACAAAAAAAAATTCAATTTCAAACCTCAGTCTCAATTTTTTTTATAATAAAGAATGAAAGAGTTTTATCATTGCACTACAACCCATGTTGACTATTATAAGAATAATTAAAGAGCTTGTAAAAAAAATTACTCATAAATATTTACTCACTTTATAATTAAGTTTAGACTTCTTTAAAAACAACAATAAATGAATAATTATTACTCCAAGGGATAGGTATAGGTGGATGGGAGTAGTGTTAGTAATTATAAGGTGGCAAAATTAAAATCCTTATCGAGAGATCAAAAGTGAAAATAATCAATCAATGATTTATATGACCAAAGTTGAAAATTTTAATTTTTAGAGTTTCAGAAATTAAGTTTGAATATATGAAATTGAAATAAAATTTTTTGAATATATAATTTTAAATTCATTGAAATTAACCTTAAATTAAATATTCATTGAACCAGATATAGTAAATGGTGATATTTTTTTTATCATAAATTAAATAACATAATCATAAATAAATTTAACCATCATTAACGAAATTTTTGAGTTCACCATTGCCTATTTCAAACTCATATTTGAAATTCTAAAACTTTTAATTCAAAAGGTTTGAACTTAAATATTACAAATTAAATTTCAAACCTTCCATATCTACTTCTCACATGTATTTAAAAGTCTAGTAAATGGCTAAAGCCCAAAGGCTTTTATTATGAGCAAATTTCATAAATGATAAATATATAAAGTCTAAATATGCTATATAGTTATAGTTTGGATAACTAAATTTTGTAACTATAGTTATATCAGTATTTGTATAATTCACACAATATTTGTATACGTTTGTATGATTTGCTCGCAGCTTTGTATAATGTTTGTATATTTCGCTATACAATTCATGCACAAATTTTGTATAATTTGATACTCAATTCATAGTGCTTGTATATTTTGGTATACAATTTGATTCGCGCACACCTTTTGTATAATCGCGCACAACGTTTATATAAATTCGCACAAATTATATAAAACTCACATTGTAATTACAGCTAGATGTTTGTTGAGAATTATAATTAATTTAAATTATAATTATGTTAGCTAATTAACTAGTATATTTTTGCTTATCTCCTTAATTTTTTCCCTTTTTTAAAAAAATAAGATATTGCTTCAACTTTTTTTAGGGGAATAATGGGCCCATTATTGGTTAAGGCTTGAAGTTACCTCGTTGGACCAAATAGAAGTTAGGCCCATAAAAAAAACAGAAACTTTCAAGTGATCCATATGGCCCAATAATTAATGGGCGGTGCAAAACTTGATAATGACATTTAACTAATTCATTTGCTCAAAAAAATTCCTATGCATAACACTATTTGATTTTTAACACCAATTTTGACATAACTAATAAAGTTGTTGTCATATGATCACGAGATCATAAGTCGAGCGATAAAAATGACCTTTTGCAGAAGTGTAATATACAATTGTATACACAATAGATTTTTGTGATTCGATCATTTTCGAATTCTGCACATAGGTATTCATTTTAATCGCTTTCAGTTAGTGTTCATTGCTGAGTAATTATTCACTATCTGGCCGAAAAAAATGGTCCAAAAGCTTTTTCTCTCTTAGCAAGTAAGATGAGATCACAGTGATCAGCAAATTGGCATGATATATAGTTAACAAATTGGAAATTATGGGACTTTTTTTGCCTTTTAGCTAAATTTAGACAAGTGTTAAGTCATAACAATTTAGTTATACTAAATTAACTTATATGCCTCTCTTTCCTTATTTTGTTTTTTTTTATCACTTTTTGGATTTAACACCGTCCATTATTCTAGAGTGATACACCTCATTTTCTTTTTTTTGTCCTCTTCTTATTTTAATAATCTCATATTCGAAATATATTGTTCCGATTAATTTTAATTATATTTATAATTTTTAATTTAAAATAGAAGATATATTCGTCCTGATATATTTTTTGTGACTTTTTTTTCACGGTATACTAAACAAAGTGGATATATAACATGTCTGATCAAATTTTTGAAAAATCGATAGTACTTATGTATGAGAAGATAAAATAATTCTTGGAATATTCAAATGGCATATGTTGAATGTTGTAACTACTACAACCGACAGATAAATCACATTTCACATGTGAGATACTCTTTTTGTTTTAGATTAATAGAATTTTTTAGACTGATTTTAATGTTCAAAAAATTTGAATTCAAAGTTTAAAGTAAATGTTTGAAACTTTTTCTATATTTATCCTTTCATTTATTGAATTTTTATATTTTCTAAAAGATAAATTACAACATATATTTATGATTTTATGAACAATAGTAGAAAGAATGGTGTAAATTTTATAATAAAATCTTTTAGTGTATTCAACCTGAACAATTAATAGGGGGTAAGTAAAATTGTGGTTCCAACAAGAATTCAAATGTATGACTTTGTCATGCATTTTAATTGTTTGCAAATCATACAGAAGGGTAAATCATTTTAGTCAAAAAAAAAAAAAAAAGCGAAGTCGTCCTTTTAGAATACTATACTCATTGCATCAAATTCAACTGACTAAGAAAGAACTAAATAGGATTCAATCCGCAGAATACACCAACTCAGTATACCAACTCAATCACCTTACAGATTGCGTATGTTAGTACTTCTTTTGGAATACTATATTTGTTGCACCAAACTCAACTTACAAAGAAGAACCAAATAGGATTCAATCCAGAGAATACACCAGCTCAGCACACCAACTCAATCACCTTACAGATTGCGCATGTTAGTACTCCTTTTGGAATACTACATTTGTTGCACCAAACTCAACTTAGAAGAACCAAATAGGATTCAATCCAGAGAATACACCAGCTCAGTATACCAACTCAATCACCTTACAGATTGTACATGTTAGTGCACCTTTTGGAATACTACATTTGTTGCACCAAACTCAATTTACAAAGAAGAACCAAATAGGATTCAATCCATAGAATACACCAGCTCAGTACACCAACTCAATCACCTTACAGATTGCGCATGTTAGTGCTCCTTTGAAATACTACATTTGTCGCACCAAACTCAACTTATTAAGAAGAACCAAATAGGATTCAATCTGCAATTGCTCTTATGATATACTCCAATTATACCAGTTCAGTCACCCTTACGTGTTAATTACTCAATCATAATATAAAAAAATATAAATAAAGAACGATTCATTTCAATAGCTCTATCGATCAACCACGCCTCAATCCCAAACAAATTAGAGTAAAAGATGATTTTGTGCACTAAAACAAGAAGATTCAAATGCTGATAGTGTTATTATTTTACAAAGAAGAGAAATGAAATACTAGTATATGCTTAAATTGAACAGGCTATTATTCATCAACTTTCTTAAATTTCCTTTTTTCTTTAAATCTAACTACTGACTCATAGAAACTCCAATTACATATTCTGAAACTTATAGTTAGACCATATGAACATTATAACTCCCTCTGATAACCCCTAGAACTATACGTTGAATCGTCCAATCGAAGACTATGGATTCCATACACGACGTGACAACAGGAATGAAGCGACTATGACGATATTATGCAGCTGAAGTAGACTTCAGTGACAGTTATTAGATTCTGGAGTTCCTTCATAGCCATAGGGATTCTTCTTAGCCCAGTTCCACTGATCCCTGCACATCTCTTCGATGCCATATTTCGCCCTGAAAGTAACAGAAGCCGGAGTGTTTAGAGGTGAATTCAAGATTTAAAGGTAGTATGTGTCTATTGAAGCATGACTTACTTCCACTTCAGTTCGCGTTCTGCTTTCTCTGTAGCAGCATATACAATTTCAGCATCTCCAGGGCGTCGACCAGACATAACCATTGGAATTTTCTGGAAAGAAGGGAGTAAAGAAATAGGTAAGTAATGCAACACTTAACATTCATAAGGCCCTTTACAAATAGAAAGTTCAAGAATTAGCAAGAGCCTTTGTCCACTAGGATGTAGAAAACGAAAAAATGAATGTCATTCGGCGATGAGACGGGAAAGAGCTAGCATATCTGTACTGGTGGGAGCAGCAGGTACTCAACGGATTACTCTACGTATGCCAACAAAAGAGCTAGCACTGTGATTTACTTTTTCCTCCACCATCGAGAGGAATTGATAAGTAACAATACACCCGTTTTTCAGTTTTACATGTACTTGCTCCCACCACACAAAACCAAATGACAAGCATTCCATATAGGAAAAGTAAACTAAAAGATCTGGGAGTGTGCATTACTGTCAAAAACAATCACAATATAAAGCTCACAAAGGTGGACACAACGACACATCAAGGAGGAAGGCAATTGAAATCTACCTTTCCTGATGCCTTCTCAAATGCAGCCACCATTTCCAAGACTGAAGTTCCTTTTCCAGTTCCCAAGTTGTACACTTCACAGCCTAAAAGGATCGATCAAAATCAGCAAATACAACTGTAAAAATGAGCCAGCGGAGAACAATACCACAAATATCACAATAGAAAACGTATAAACAATAGCAAGTACATACCTATGGAAGGATTAGATAGTTTCTGCAAGGCAGCTATGTGTCCGTCTGCTAAATCCACCACATGAATGTAATCACGGACCTGAAAATATCACAACATTATTAGTCTCCGAGGTCACGTTCAGCCAAACTACAGTATGCTTGACATCATAAAACATAACTTTCGTCATGTAAAACAGACAATGGAGGAAGTTAAAATGTTTCCAAACACATGCAAAGATTTGCTATAAAAAATCTAGTCATACCCCTGTACCATCCTTGGTTGCATAATCAGTTCCATAAACTTTCAGCTCTTTTCTTCTGCCAACAGCAACTTGTTGAACAAATGGCATAAGGTTGTTCGGATATCCTCTTGGATCTTCACCAATTCTGCCACTTGGATGAGCACCAACAGGATTAAAGTACCGGAGCAATATGATTTTCCATTCAGAGTCCGCGTGTTGGACATCACGGCATATTTCTTCAATGATGAGCTGACAATTGAGAGACTTGTTAGATCATGCACAGATAGAATAAACCGACAATTTTGGACTTCAACAAATTGTGCGCTACAAATTCAAGCCGAAATAATTGACAGTACCTTTGTCCGTCCATAAGGATTTGCAACATTCAGGGGGAATTCCTCAGTACAAGGAACCTTTTTTGGCCAACCATAAACAGTAGCTGATGATGAAAACACAAGCTGGAGAAGCAGAGAAGGAAACCAGTTAAATCAATGATTTACAAGAAAAGAGACGCATCATAAAAGTTCACCAAAGTGCGAGGAATACCCTTTTGCATCCATGAGCTGCCATGACTTCCAAGAGGGTGATTGTTCCAATGAGGTTGTTGTTATAGTACAGCAGAGGTTTCTCGACACTTTCACCAACCGCTTTTAGTCCAGCAAAATGGATAACAGCATCAAATCTTCATTGAAAAACATAATTCAAGTCAAGCAATGTATCAAAAGGTAGTACAATTTGAGCAAAGTAGTCAATAGGCTAGATTCAGCCATTCAACAACTATTCTTCAAAGCTTAGTTTCATCTGAAATAGTCCATAATTCAAGCACTACGCGATAAATAAACCATCATCAGAGTGTACAACATAACTACATTACATTCAATACCAAGTAAATAGAAGAAAAAATTGTCTTTTGAAACCATTAACACAGTTTTTTTGTTAGAACTTACTTGTTAGACCTGAAAATCTGCTCAATTGCCGGCTTATCACGTAGATCCACCTATAGTATAAAGACAAAACAATAGAATTTAGCCACCAACTTAAAGGAATTAAAAAAAGAGTAACAAGAAATCAGGCTTAATCCTTATAAAAGAACTACTACACAGGAGAACTATCATTACATGACAAGTAAATCCATCAAAAGCAAATGTATCCATAGAAGTAAATTTAACTGTGGCCAATAATTATTAACATCAAATTCAATAGATTACTGAGACTAATTTCCATCAAAATTACTGATATACATGGAAAGAAAAAAACAGTTTTGACAGTTTGTCTATACACTACAAGAAAGTGTATACTTCACCAAAATATTTGTTAAATGGAGAGAGAAACACATGATAGACCAGAAATAATCATTTCAAGAAAAAAAACAAAGAGTACAGATATTGACCACATAGCAACAGTAAGATTTCAAACAGTTGGAAAAAATCAGTCTTTTTTGTTTTGAAAAAAAAAAAGCAGCAAAAACTCAAATTCATACATTTTCACCTTATCCACAAAACCCAGAACTGTTCTCAAAAAGTGGAAAAGTAAAAGAGAAAGAGAGGCCCCCATGAAAAGGAAAAACGGAAAAAGGGAATATACCAGAAATAACTATTCTACCTATGCACATGGCATACAATTCAACAATGAAATAAGAACACAGAGATTGACCACACAGCAACAGCAACCCAATAAAAATCCAATCTTTGAAAACCCAAAGTCAATATAATACAACAACATACACAAAATCATACAATTCCCGAACTATGATTCTATTCAGAAAAAGAAATAAGGTTCAGAGATTGACCCCCTAGCAACAGCATACTCATTCAAAAAACTGGAAGAACTCCATAAAAATACACTGAAAAAGACAACCCAAAACTCAAATTCATACAATTCCAGAAAAAACATGCTTTTGTTTAAGAGATTGACCACATAACAACATTATACTGATTCAAAAAAATGGAAAAACTCCACAAAATCCAATTTTTACACTAAAAAGGAAAACCCACTACAACAACAACATACCATTGGACTCTCATAAGTGGGGTCAGGCATCTACGCAAACCTTATCACTAACTCATAGAGATATAATAGGTTTCGAGAAGACCCTTGTCTCAAAAATCGAATCTTTACACTAAAAATGAAAACCCAAAACTCAAAATTCAGACAATTCCCCATTTCTCCCAAACCCCACACCAATTCTCCATCCAAAAACAAAAAACCAAGACCCTATGTAAAGGAAAAACATAAAAAAGAAATATACCTTGTGAAAAGTGAGATTAGAGCCCTTTTCACCAGCAATTTCTTTAACCCTTTTCACAGCAATTTCAGAAGAATTGTCCAAATTATCAATCACCACAATCTTATACCCACCAAGCAACAATTGCAACACTGTGTGACTCCCAATATACCCTGCTCCCCCTGTCACAAGTATGTTCTTCGACATGGTGTAGTAGTACTATACACAATAAAAACAATAAAAATAAAAAACTAAACCCCAATTTTATATAACAAAGATTTGGGTTTTGGTGAAAAAGAATCCCAAAAATCAAGAAAAAAATCTGATCTTTTTTGTTTATTGACAAGTTTGAAACAAAGACTCCTAAGTCCAACCTTTTATAGGTGTATGAAGTGAAGAAAAACACAGTTATGGCTAGGGAAAAAAAAAGAAAAATTGAAATTTTTGGCTTTTTACTTAATTGGGTCGAAAGAATTTTCAAGAGTTTTTAAGAGGGAGGCAAAGAAGATGGAGAAGAAGAAAAGGGACACGTGTAGTGTAGGTCAAATGGTGGTTTTGAGAAATTTCAAGAAATTATTTTTTCATAAACTCAAAAAAAAAAATCGAAGTGAGTGTTTTTTTTTTTTTAATTAAGATTGTAATTTTTAAGTTTTAATATAAATTTTTATAGGGAGTGCTTTTTAAATAGACCTTATAGAGCCTGAATCCGAATTGGTCGAATTTGAATACGAATATCGACAGTCTTACGAAAATAATTTTTCGATCTCTCTATGAGATAGTAATAAATTTTTTGTATATTTTATTTTTTTTCAGATTCCACTTATAAAATTTTATTATTATTTTTATAGATAAAAACATAATTACATAAATATCAAATTCTTAATAAATTTGATTTTCTATTCGAATATTGTTGTTCCAATAAAATTTAAAGCAATTAATCATAAGGTCGTATAAAGTGATAAAGTATTATTTATTTAGTTTTTTCTTAAATAAGACATTAATTTTGAATACGACTCACATTGATTGAGTAATACTTTAATAAAAGAACTTTCAAGATCATTTAAGTCAATAGAATAAATCTTTTTGTCCAATTAAGAGACTTTAAGTTTTGCATACAATAGCATTATTAAGTAAAACTTTAAAACTTTCTTCATCTATTTTTACTTAATTATTATATTAAAAAATATGTATCCAATAAATATTTATTTATTTTATTAAAGTAAGAGATAATTTTATACTTAATTTATAATTCATTAACACAAAATAACAACATACCAGTGAAATTCTACAAGTGGGATCTGAGGAGGGTAGAATATGCGCAGACCTTACCACTACC